>PVKB01004010.1:0-107917 GCA_004027205.1 Ctenodactylus gundi
TTTTGTCCCAACCAACCCGCTGTACGTAACTTACCACCGTCCTTCAACGGCGTCCCGGGCTCTGGCCTTGCACCGGAAACCCCAGTAACCGCTGCCGGCAGGGCCGCCCACCCCGCTGCAGCCAATCAGCGGCTCACGTTGGCGTGGAGCCTGCTGGGAAGGATGGAGCGAAGACAGCCTTTGAGGCGGGGGAAGAAAGGGACTACTAATCCCTTCGTGCATCGGGGCAGGCCACAACTCCCAAGATGCGATAGAAAAGGCTTTCAATCTAGGAGTTTGGTATCTTGGAGTAACGAAAGGAACGGTAATGATTTTCCACAGGTTAGCACCTCAGCGCCAGCTTCGTTTTTGTCGTTCAGAGGCTGTGATTCTGCCTCCAAATTCTTGGACCCGTATCCTTTCCTGTACGCCTTCATCAGCTGGCCTTGGACTCACAGCAATGCACCTGTCTCAGCCCCCCTAGTGCTGGGATTACAGGCGTGCGCCCGGTTTATGTGGTGCATGGGAATCGAACCTGGGTACTTAGCGCTTGCTCGGCAAAGCGCTTTAACCGCTGAGCCATTCCTCCAGCCCAGCTTTTCGTCTCTTGCTGTGAACATCTGGAAACTCTAAGGACTCTGGAAGAAGAGGAAGAGTCCTGGGCTGGGAATCAGATCTGTGTTCCAGTCCTGACTCACTACTTTGCTGTGAGGACCTCTTTTATTCCATTGGTGGCTTTATCGTAGGAATTCTTGGCGCTGGAAGAAAAGCCCTGAGTTCAATGCAGGACACATAATCTGGGTGTAGAGGCGCTCACCTGAAATCCCAGCACGTGGGAGGCTGAGGCAGGAGGATTGCCATGAGTCCAAGGCCAGCCTGGACTACACAGTGAGTTCAGGACCAGCCTGGGCTACAGAGCAAGACCCTGTCTCAAAATAAATAATTCTTTCCTGGTGTCTAGTAGCTTCATCTTCATAACTACTCTGTCGGGAGCCAAAGCACAGCCATGTTGTATTTTGCTGCCAAGGAAGTGACCTTGGCATTTGTCGAGAAAGAGCTGACCTATCCATGAACCTTTGGGCAGAAAAATAAGGAGGTGTGCTTCACAAGGACAAATGTTTTTGAGGTTTCAAGCGAGTCCTTGACTGTTTCATGAGAAAGTATTCTGTGTGTTTGCAGCTGTGTATAAAAGAAACTGGACTAGGAATAAACGGTGTCTTCAGCTTGATTAATGCTGTTTCTTCTTTCTTAATCCTCCCTCCCTCCCTCAGGGTTCCTGTTACCTGACTGAGTGGGCTCGGTCACTACTCGAGATGCCTACTGCAACATCAGTACTGAATGATTAAGTTAGAGAATCAAACCAAGACATTGGTAGCAACACCCACTGAAGTGCTTACTACCTTGCCTTTCACCTAGGAGAAATATCACCAAGTCATGCTTTCCCTGAGGCAGAGTCCAGGGAACTCGTGAAAGTAGGTCACTATTTTTTCCCCCACTCCATGAGCAGCTGGCAGTCAGTCTGCCAGGAAGGGGATCTTGCAGAGGAGTTGGGCCTTGGGCAGATTCAAGAGCTTTTCCCCATTCTCCACAAAATCCCAATTGTATGGGTTAAAGTTGAAAAAGGTACCAATTTTTCCTCCAAGTGAGAACGTCATTTTTTGGTGGGTTGGGGGGACGGGAAGGGGTAGAGACACCGGGTATTGCTCTGTAGTTCAGGCTAATTGCCAGCTCACTAGGTATCCCAGGCTGGCCTAGAACTCAAGGGGAATCTTGCCACAGTCTCCCTAGTGCTGGGATTAAAGGCGCAGGCCATCGTACCCAGGTTTTATGTAGTGCTGGAGAATCAAACGCGGTCCTCTGTGATCACTGACCTCCACCTCCAGCCCTGAAACCGCAATTCTTTATTCTCATTGCCATCCTACACCAAAAATAAGAACTTGTTAGTTTGGATTTTGCCTGTTTCCAGCCAATTCTTGCCATTTCCTTTGCCTTACTTGCTCAATTATACTGTTTCCAGGACTTATTAGGTGTTTGTGGATGTTCTTTCTTCCAAAATGCCCTGTGCCCAATCTCTGGGAAACTGAGACAGGAGGATCTCAAGTTGAAGTGCCCAGCCTGGGCAATTTAGTGAGATTGTCTCATTAAAAAAAAAAAAATGGCCAGCCTCCTGACCTCTACCGGAGACCCTTAGACCACCCCTCTTGGGAGTGAAACAAGACCGGCCCTGGCCAGCTTGAAACATCCAGAGTGGTCATCGTCCCAAACCCCCAGTGGCAGTTCGGGTCAAACACTCCAAAGGGGAATTGTGAGAGGAGATAGTGGGGCTGTAGGCAGTGAGGGATACAGGATCCAGGGTCCCCCAGAAATGGATAATCTACTAGAAAGCATGATTAAAGAAAAGGCAGCAGGCTATAATGCTGCCCATTCCCCAGAACTACTTAATGGGGTTACATTAAATAGTTTAAAAGACAAAAGGGTAAAAAGCGTACCTAGCAACCAGCCTCAGCAACCAAACTGCTTAACAAAAGGACAGCCCCTTTCTTGAATACCTACAAATAGGGGTGCAGGGCGAACCACATTTCCAGGTCCCCCTACTGAGTAGCGGAAGCGCAACCCTCCACGTTTCCCCTTCTTTATTTCCCCTTGTGTAATTCTGCCAATAAAGTGTTCTCGTCACAACCTGAAAAAAAGATGTGGCTGGAAGTGTATCTCAGGTGTTTCAGTGCTTGCCTAGCAAGAACAAGACCTGGGTTTGATCCCCAGCACCACATAAACTGGTTGTGGTGGCAGACACCGGTAATCCCAGCACTTGGGAGGCTGAGACTGGAGGATCTGCCATGATTTCAACGCCAGCGAGGGTTACATGAGTTCAGGATCTGCCTGGACTATAGAGACCTGGTCTCAAAAAATAAACAAATAAATAAAATAAGGGTATAAGTCAGTGCAAAGACCCTAATAACATAAAGTTCTTGACTTGAAAAACATCTTTTGAAGGTCAGCTCAAAGATCACTTCAGTGTTACCAGAATTCAGGATCAGCCTGGGTTGGTGATGGTCCCAGTTGTCTGGTGATCTCTGCTACACAGGTGGGTACAGCCAGCTGCCAATCTCCTAGCCGTTACCTAATCTACCAAGAGCCTTCCTAGGGCTCTGCAATCTATTGTAACTCCTTAGGTCTGGATAGTTCTATTACAGCGTTAGCAGCAAGATGTCAAAATTACTATTTGATTTCAAGTCAGTGAACTTTGCAAGAACCCTTGGCCAAATCCTCTGCAGGCTCGTCTGTGGCCCGTGGGTCACTTATCCAGGGTGGCTTTGAATGTGGCCCAACACAAAATTGTTAACTTTCTTAAAACATTTGTTTTTTGACATGTTTCAGAAACTGGCTTTGTGTTAACTGCAGTCTTTGCAGCTCAAGGCATGAGGATGGACAACGTGCTCTGTGCTGTGTCTTAGAGCCTAACATGAGACTGGAGACAGAGCACGAAGAGTTGTGCTAACTGGATGTTGTGTTAAAGCTCTTAAAATGTTAAATGTCCCCCAAAGGCTGTTAAGAGACTTCAAAGGAGTGTTCCATCTAGCCATCAACCTTTAGGCAGCATCTAGATTTGTATTTCCAGGTAACCTTGAGCACGAATATGGTTTAATAATATAATGATGGAACTGAAGATCAGAAAGGTCTGGAATATGGTCCTTTTGTAATTAAGGTTCTGAAGCTGGAGGAATAGCACAGTGGTTAGACTGCTTTCCTAACAAGTGCAAGGCTCTGAGTTCAACTCCCCAGCACCACCTAAACTTGGGAGGCTAAGGCAGGATTGCCCTTGAGCTCAAGGCCAGCAAGGGCTAGTGAGTTCAGGACTACTGAATTCAGGACTATCCTGGACTGCAGAGCATGACTGTCTCAAAAAAAGAAGAAAAAGAAATGCAACTAAGGTTCTGATTACATCCAGAAAAAGTATGAAGAGGCCACATATAAATCAGGCTCTGGGGCTAGAGAATGACTCAGCAGCATTTGTGCTAAATCGAACACTTAAGTACCCTCAAACCACATGAGCTGGATGTGGGTGGTGCATGCCTGTAATCCTAGTAGTGGGGAGGCTGAGGCAGGCGGATTGCCCTGAGTCCAAGGCCAGCCTAGGCTCCATAGTGAGATGGTCTCAAAAAAAAAAAAAGAAAGAAAAAGAAAGAAAGAAAGAAAAGAAAAAAGAAAAGGAAAAGAATTACTTTAGAAAATGCAAACTGAACTGTCATGACAAAACACAGATCAGTGGGTTGCCGGGGTGTGGGGCAGAGAAACTTAGGGAGGTGATAGATACATGTTTTTCTTGTTGACCATGATAATGGCTCATGGATACATGTCTCAACTTGTTAAACTGTACACTGTCCTACAGGATTCCACACTTTAAATGCGTAATTTATTGTAAGTCAACTGAATTCCGATAAAGACAATTTAATGAAACTTTAGAGCAGAAGGTTGGTGTCTTGGTTACTTTTTCACTGCTGTGACTCAATACCCAACATCCACAACTTTAGGGAGGAAAGAGTTACTTTAGCTCAGAGTTCAGAAGGTCTCAGTCCATTCATGGGTGGGTGGCTGGAAAATGGTGGAATCATGTGGCAGGGATAGAGCTTGGTTCTGGGCCAGAGCTGGAGCTCCAGAGGCAGAGATCTTCACAGCAGCATGGCAGAACAGAGTAGGCTGGGAGGACGGGTGGAACCAACACATGGCCCTCCAGGTCAAGCAACAAACATCTGCCTTTTCCAGCCAGGCCCCACCTCCAACACTACACAGTATCCATAGGTACATGAAGCTCTTGGGGGATACTCCAGATCCAGACCAGAACAGTTGGTATCTTTATTTTTTTGCACTATTGGGAACTGAACTCAGGACCTTTGCACTAAACTATATTCCTGGCCCTTTGTGTTTAAAATATTGAGACATTGTCAGAGTTGAACCCAAGTTGGGTTCAAATTTATTACCCTCCTGCCTCAGCCTCTCCAGTAGAGTAGCTGAGATTATAGACACATGGCCAGGTTGATGTAATTCTCATTTTCATATTAAGCTACAAATTTAAATCCTTCCAGTCCAGTGTAGGGGCACTGTCACTCACTCCAAACCAAAGACGATTTAGAACTTTGCAACAGGATTTTATTTTTACTTTATATCTATTACAGTGTTTGAAACCTAAAGAAATACATTTTCTTTTCAAATTTGGATGTGTATATAAATATCGTCTGGACACAGCACACCCAACGCCACGATCTCTTGGCCTGTGTCTCCTCTGAGACCATCAGGCTTTGTCTGTCTCCCCAGGGACCCTGAGAACATGGAAAATGGCCAGAGTTTACAGTTCTTAGAAAAATAAAACCAAATGAATTTGCAAAGAACCAGTGAGGAGGATTTGATTCATTCCCTAGGGTCCTTAACAAGAAACCCAAGATGTTCATGGGGACATCTTGTCTTCTGGGTGGTTGAAACCCCATATTCCCTTCTCTTGTGTAATAAGTCAATAAAAGGCAGTCCTGCAAAACCTGACTCCCAAAGCCAGTACCTCACTTCAGGGCCCACGGGTTCACATAATGTGGACTTCTTTTAAAGACAGAAGTCAGAGGTTCCTAGACTGGCTCAACTCTGATTTCCTTCACAGCCCCCTAGGTATGGCATATAGTTTTCTTCTTCATAATCCAGGGCTGAAAATCAGAGTTAGACAGGAAAGCAGAGCTAGTGTGCAGCAGAGGATTGAGGCTAACATGGGCATCAGAAGTCAGCCTGGCCCCTCAGATTAGGTAGGGAGGGATGGAGGCCTAAGCTCTTGAAGAGAAACCACGCAACCCTTTCTCCTCGGTTGTTGGAGGCCCCAAATGTAATGTGGCTGCCTCTCTCACAGCCAGCTTTGGTCCTGCACAGTACAGGCCAAGGCAAAATGCCCTCTCTGAGGAAAATTCACAGACTTGGTTGGCTTTGACATCTACTTCTTCTCTTGTCGGGTTTTATTTTGGGGTAGAGCTAGGGGATTGACAATGCGATCACCAAATTACATTTGCAGGCCTTGGCCAAGAGCAGCCAGTGCTCACCACCTGGATCCCTACTGAGCCAAATTCTCACTTTGTTGGTTTAACAATCTAACAGGTAAAATACCGAATGGGGTTGGTTTAAAATGTGCAATCCTAAATGGCTAGGAGAAACCCTAAACAGTTGCAGCCTCTCCATCACAACCTTCCAGGCAGTACTACCTGGAATATGCTGCTGCTAGTCTCAGGCAGGTCCTACTGCTCAGTGCTCTAAGCCTCTGCACTCTTCTTCTCCAGTGAGCTTCCAGCCAGTCCTCCCTCCTAGATCTCCGGAATGCCTGTGGGATCGTAAAGGAGCTGGTGCTTTGCACTTAACTGAGAACCCAGTATCAGAGGCCACATGATGATCGAGGGAAGGATACCCAAGACAAAGGATGACATGCTGAGTGTATCAAGGGGAAAAAGATGAGGCCTTCAAAAGGAGACAAGTGTGGAGAGGACATTTCTATTGCTAGGTTTCCCTCTGCTTCCCAGGAAGGCAGGAAAAAGAAAATGGAAATACAGTGCATTCTGCAAGAGAGCTCTCCTTTTGAACTGGCTTGTTTTAAGAGAAATATTTAATAGAAGAGAACCTCTTTTCCTCTTTCAGTGTAACAGCAGCTATAATTTGTGTAGCTTAAGAAAGGAAGGAAGGAAAGATGGAAGGAAGGAAGAGAGGGCCCCTGGGAGATGGTTTCCAGGGCAAACAGATTTAAGAGGTAGCCCTAAGTGTTCTAGGTAAGGGCAAACACAAGGGTCCCCGAATGCTAACATCCTGAACATCTGTTCCTTGGAGAGACTATTTGTGTCCACAGACCTGAGTAACCAGGCTAGCCAAGTGAGGGTGGAATTCAGCCAACATCAAGACCAGATGGCCACTGGAGACAGTTAGAACCAAAGGCAGGTTTCCAAGGTCAGACACCCTATTAACAGTTGAGGGGTAGAATGCCTATAGGGGATGGGTATTAACAGCTGGCAACTAAAAGAGTAGCTGGCACTATTCAATACAGCACTTGAATATATGTGCTAACACAAAGGGCCTGTCCTCTTAATGCATACCTAGACACCTCTACTCCATCAGAGACCTAAAAATGGATACATACGCCAGCATACGAGGGACTCACAAAACTGATCTTATTAGGCTATGAAGCCTCTTCATCCTGGTGATAACCAACCAGAAACCTGCCAGAAAGGCTTTAACCTCACATAGACCAGAATCTGTTCACAAGGAGGGGCTCTTCATGAGGCGGCCAAGGAGACGGTGTTGCTGCCTCTGTGGGCTGGGAGAGCCTCACCTGTGGGCTGGAAGGGAATCCAAGGAAGGTGGGAACATCGCTCAGGGGAGACACAACAGAAAATTAGAACATACTTTTCTCTGAAATCTGTACTCAGGAGGCTGAGGCAAGAAGACTGCCATGAGTCCAAGTTCAGGACCAGCCTGGACTACACAGTGAGACCCTGCCTCTCTGAAATCTGTCCTCACATTGTGTCCCCCAACCCCCACCCCAAATAGAATTGATCCTCTGAAGACTTTGGAGAAAACTGGCTTTACACAGCAGCCAGATGACCAAGAGTGACAGTCTCTGATCTGGTCCAGGACCCAGATCTGAAGCTAAAATAGATTTTGGAAGAACAGTTGGGAAAGCATGACATGTGCGTGTCCCACTAAGAATTTGGCTCCAGTATCAGGGACTTAACTGTTACCTGAGATGTATAAAGCAGGTCCTACTAAGTTGCCCTGCTGTTTGCACAATAGCAGTGAGTGCTCAGGTAGGGAGTTATCTTTCTTTGAACTGTAGGTAAACAGTTTTGTAACGGGGGCAGAAGACCAAGTGAAAAAAATGCACTGCCCTTTGCCTTCCTAGGAGATTGGAGGTTTGTAGTTACCATTCCTAAGTCGACAAGAGGCACCTGAATCACCAAGGTGGTTGACAGTGGTGTGATTTTTTAGTACTAACTTCTAGCTCTGAATTACCTCCCTCAAAAACGTCAATAAGGCCAAAGGTCAACTAGAGCTTAAACTTTAGATCTGTAAGTGGAAGGGTACAGCTTCAACTGAATCAAAAAGGAGATACAGAGGTAGGGGAGCAGAGCATTTTTTTTCTTTCTGGGGGAAGGAAAAGTGTAGCCGAGAGCCAGATACCTCCGATAACCACAATGGGGACAAAGGGACAGGGTAGACTGTGCCATCAGCTCCACAGTGGGTATGTACTTGGCTGGCAAGCATTTCCACCCTCAACCCCAACAGCTGTGCTTTACTATCATGTGTAACCCACCAGAGGCACAGGTGAGCCATCGAGGCACTGCACCAGCTTTAATCCGGAAGAAAAGGCATCTAGATCATAATTATCACAAGGGAAACCCAAAACAGGGCCAAGAGTCCCAAACAGGGAAAATACCGACAGCTTTCAAAAGAGTACTCAGGCTACTCAGTTTCTATAGTAATAGGAGAGGCAGCTTGTGTGATAACTTATGCAGCTAGCAGCCTTTGAGGTTGAATTTAGGAATGACTACTTTCTGGGTGTCCTGACAGGAGCAGGATGCTCAGCAGGAAGGACCAGAGTGGTAGACTTCACAAGGCCCTGAGGCCATTCTTGCTCTCTTCAGGCACAGAGACAACAGACCAGGCTGACCTGCGTAAAGGATCCAGAGCTGAGGGCTGCTCTTGGGTGACCGCCTAGAATTCACGAAGAGAGGAAAAGGACCAAGCTCAAGCCTTCGGAGTGGGGAGCTTCCATCTTTTTGGTTTTCCTCAAGAGTATTCTACTCACAGAAATTACAGACAGTTCCTCCCCTTAAGACCAATTAAAATTGCCCTAACTAATATATAGAATATAAAAAAATACAGAATGTTCTGGTATTTTTTCCTTTGGAAGTAAAATATACATGATCCAACCACGGAAGAGGAAGAAGACAGACTAAAGACAGGGATCCCTGACTATCCCAGAAGTGACACTCTCACTCCAACCTTCTCTGCAACTTATAGGCCACCAGAGCAAGGACTTTCTCCTCAGGAGAAAGGAGGGATCAGAGCCCCTGTCTTGAGCTTAGGAGAAAATGCAGCCACCTCAGAGGTTTCCTAACTCTGAGGGAAATTTTCAAGTAAACAAATGAAGTTGGGTTGCACCATTCGGAAGGTGGACAGGAAACATTGGGTCAGTAGCTACACATGAGAAGCCCTATCTGAAGGCCTGTTCTCCTCCCCTCTTCTCCTACTGGGGTACTTGTTCCAGAAGAGTGAGGATGTGTTCCAAGTTAAAGAGGTCTGGGCGAAGGATCGGGGGAGGAAAGGGCCTTTGTCTCATGGTGGCTTCCCCACCAGCCTCTAGCCCCAGACAGTGCTAGTAGCTAGGATTCCTAAAACTAGGAACTCATGGCTCTCGGGAAGAGCAACCTTAATACAAGGAAAATGTGCAAAAGAAAAAAATTAAATAATCCAAGCATACAGATTATTCTGTCAGAACAAGAACACTTTGTTTTGGATTTTTTTCCCTCCCCTCCCGCCTCTGGAATATTCCATCTGCTCACGTACCCAAGATAAGAGCTACACAGATCAGGGCAGAGGACTGGGAAAGATGAAGGAAAATAAAGGAAGTCACCATTGAAGAAAAAATAAAAATAAAAAAGGTGCAAAATGATTACCTCAGTCCTCCTTTGTCTACCCCTGGGCTCCTGGGTCAAAGACAAGTGTGCAGCCAAATTAGAGTGTAAGGAAGAGAAACCCAACATGTCACAACCTTGTCACAAAACCCCAATGTGAGCCTCAGATGGTTCTGTCTGTCCAGAGGGTGCTCTTTCCAGGGAAGGGGGTGGAGCAGGTCCAGAGCACAGTCTCCAGGGCAGCAGGTGACAGTGGGGGCTGGCTTCCAGCCCACCAGAGGGCTGCTCTGCCACTGGCTGGTGGTGCTTCCCAACCCCTCCCGGAGGCAGACATTAGAGCTGGAAGCCCTCCATGGGGGCCTCAGGCTGCTGGAAGATGAACTGCTGTTGCGTCTCATCTACTTGGGGAGCCAGGCTGCTGTCATCATCTTCTACGCCAAAGTAGTGCTCAATGAGGTCAAAGGCCTTTTGGTAGATCTCTTGGTTCTCGTGGCTCTGGAGAAACTCAATTTTATCCAAGCCTACAGTGGCAAAAAGGAAGGCAGTGGAATGAACTGTGTATCTGTGGAACATTTATGTATGTTCTTACTCAGTAGTCCAGTATGGTGCTGAACTAACCACATAGCCCAGGCTGGCCTTGAACTCACAGCAATACTCCTGCCTCAGCCTCCCAAGTGCTGGGATTATAGGCATGTGCAACCATGCATTACTTATGCGGTGTTGGGGAATGAGCTGAGAACCTTGTGCTTGCTGAGCTATACTTCCAGGTCCCAGCTAAGTCTTACATGACTTGGTGAACCAAACCCAGGGCCCTGTGAATGCTAGGCAAGCACTCTAACTGCTGAACTGTGGCCCCCAACCCATGTATGTTTTTTCCCCTGAAGTATGTTAATATTTTTCTAAATTAATATTTTTATTCTGCCCCCCTTCCCCCTTTTTTGAGACAAAATCTTCCATAGCCCAGACTGGCCTTGAAATCACAGCAACCCTCCTGCCTCAGTCTCACAAGTCTGAGGGAGTCAAACCTAGGGCCTTGCGCATGCTAGGAAAGCATTTCCACCACGGAGCTATGCCCCTCAGCCCCACTATTAGTGTTTATAAGCACATACAACACTCTAAGGTCACTCTTTGACCTAAGAGGACAGTCAAGACCTCTTTTCCAAACTAAAGAATCCCAAAGGAAAAAGACCAAAATGTCAATTATGAATCAGAGGATCTACTTCTGATCCTTTAAACTAGAATTGAGAAAAGCATTATTTACCTCTCTTCTCAGAGATGAGTAGCCGATCCAGCTCTCTTATGAAAACTTGCTGGAAACTGAGGAAAACATACACCATCTAGTGCCTGGTACAATTATCTGCTTTGGACCTTTGTGTTTTGTACCCAGATCATATTCATTCACTACTAGAGCCTATCAGAAATAGACCTATCAGAGACCCTATATAAAACTCGACTTGAAGTGGGCATGCTGGCTTATACCTGTAATTTCAGCACCCGGGAAGCTGCCAGAGCAGGTTGGCCTTGAGTCTGAGGCCAGCCTGGGCTCCACGGTGAGTTCAGGACTATCCTGGAGTAGACTACAAAGCAAGACCCTGTCTCAAAGAAACAAACCAACCAACCAACCTCTGGACTTGAAAGATGACCCATATCTAAGTCCTAGCTCTACCCCAACTACTTAGTACAGGCCTGCTACTCCTGTACAAAACCCTGTGGTGCAGAACTTGGCTAGTACAGGAGTTCTTCACTGGTTTTGGAGACACAGACTCATTCCTTATGGGATATGTGGATGCTCTCTAAGACACACGTACAGACTAACACAGACATGTATGTGTCACGTAGGAGGTGTAAGAGTTCACGGGTTAAAATCAGAAAAACCTGGTTAAAAACCTGGTTAAAGGCAGAAGCATGGTCCTGCAGGGAAAGAGAACATACCATAGGCTTCCTCGATGAGGCCACAGTAGGGATTGACCCCTGAACCACTGCGCTTCCCCTCTTGTTCTCCAAGCCGCAGGATGTTCTCTAGTCCATTGAGGGCTACTTGTACAATCTTTGAATCCATTACTGTCAGCAAGTCACACAGGGGTTTGATGCAGCCCAGTGATACCAGGTACCTGGGGGCCAGAAACAAGGCAAGTTCTGACCTAATGCAGAGATAGAGAAGTCCCGGGCAGGTGTTTTGACCAGCAGGGCCCTCAATCATGGTCAGCACCCTCAGCACAGCACTCAACAAGTGTTGACAGATACCTGCTCTTAACCCCAATCCCTCCATGCTCTCATTGCCATCAGTTCAGTTCACTTTACACCAACTCCACCAGACTCTCCTCCTTGTCCTTAATGTTGCCGTACCACCGTGAACATGTTTGCCCTTTCAAAAATTTTCACAGGCTCCCTACTTTCTTGAGTCCAGACTCTCAGACATGACAATACACTTTCTACAAACTGGATTCTACTAGTTTAGCTCTGCCTAAATTGTTCCCTTCACAGAATACATTCCAGTCAAACTTCTAAAGGTCTCAAGATATTCCTTCTTCCCCTGCCACTTTCTTACTGCTGTGCTGAGGCCTGAGCCAGGAGCCTCATGCTAGGGAAGTGCTCCACCGCCGAGTTACATCCTCAGCCTTTTGTTATTAAGACAGAGCACCGCCATGTTGCCCAGGCTGGGCTCACACTTCTCATCCTCCCGCCTCAGTCTTCTGAGCAGAGATTACGAGTACCCAGCAGCTCTTCAGATTTCTGATTTTTATACCTTTACTTACAACTTGCTTTGTCTGAAAGGCCTGTGACAATCTTATCTTTATCCTTCAATTTTTTTTTTGTTTTGTTTTTGAGACCATCTTCTCTGCAGTCTAGGCTGGTCCTAAACTCAGTATGTACTCTAGGCTGGTGCTGAAATCACTGAAGCTACCCGCCACTCATATCCTTCAATGCTTAACTCAATGGCCATGCCTTTTCCTTCAGGCATTATATATGCTGAATATAGTCCTCTCGGTAGAATACAAGAAGAGCAAAGACACTTCTCCAATTCCCACTACTCCTACTGAAGTTCAGATAATAAAAATGAAAATAAGTAAGCCGAGAATGGTGGCACACGCCTGTAATCCCAGCACTCGGGAGGCTGAGGCAGGAGGATTGCCATGAGTCTAAGGCCAGCCTGGACGACAGAGCAAGACTCAGTCTCAAAAACACAAAAGAAAAAGAAAAAGAAAGTAAGAGCATTGAGTGCACTTATGCTCATGTGCACACACACATATATTTACGCACATACATCCACTCAACAGTTTTCTATTTTTTCCTCTTAAATCTCATCCTCAAAATGATCTCTTAGCTGGGTGTGGTGGGGCAGGGGCATGCTTATAATCCCAGCACTTGGGAGGCTGAAGCAGGAGGATGGCTGCAAATTCAAGGCCAGCTTAGGCTACATAGTGAGTTCAAGGCCAATCTGAACTACACAGAAAGACCTTTTACCAAAAATCCCAAGGAGGGTTGGGGCTTTAACTGAGTGGCAGAAGGTTCAAGGTTCTAAATTCAATTCCCAGCACAGGGGAAAAACGAACACAAACCTCTGTTTTGATGGATCCAGAGCATAGTTTTCCTTCATTTGTGAGAATAATTAAGAATTAGACAGACTGTACTTTTTTTTCTTTTTGAGACACGGTCTTGCTCTGCAGTTCAGGCTGTCTCCAAAATCATTAGATAGCCCAACTGGCCTTCAACACTCAGCAATTTTCCTGTCTCAGCCTCCCAAGCACTGGGATTATAGGTGTGTGCACCACGCCCAAATTATGTGGTGCCAGGGAACTGAATCCAGGTAAGCAAGTGCGTTAACTGTTGAGCTATCCCTCTGGCCCCCAGATTCCACTTCTTTGGGTGCAAAGAAGAGGTAGGAAAGGGATGGACACCTGATCTGTTCAGGGGTTCCTCCTGATGTGGCATTGGTGATGGCCCAGGCTGCTTCTTTCCTTGTACGAAACTCTGCTTTCTGAAGTATTTCAATCAGCACAGGAAAGATATTTGCATCTATGACAGCCTGAGAGAGGGTTCAGGAGAGGGGGAAGGAAAAAATCATTTCAAGAAGAGAAACAAATCCAACTAAAATATCAACTAAGACTTACACATCCCCCCACCTAGGGTCTCTCTTGTTCTTCCCATGCAGGAGGAACACAGCTTCCGCTATACAGAATCTTTACCAACAGCATATACAGATTGCATCTTTAGTTTTGGTACTGATGCCTTAGGTAAGCACTCTTTCACTGGACTACACTCTAGCCCTTTGAACCCAATTTGTAAAGAGAAACAAACTTTTTCTCTGGAAGCAAATACCCTACAAACTCTCATGCTCTGAAGCCTCCCCTCACCCCTCAATTTCCCTACTTTTCTACCTGTATTTGAGCCCTGTTGCCAGCAGTTATGTTGGAAATGGTCCAACAAGCTTCCTTCCGAATTGACTCCTTGGAGCTGCTCAACAAGTGGAGAAGGCAAGGGAGGGCTGAACAGTTAAGAATGACCTAGAACAACAAAAGTATAGAAAACAAAACAAAAATTAGGTATTTAGACTAGGAAAAATTAGGTATTTGGACTACAGTGAGAAAGCAAAACAATATAGCTGGGCCTGGTGGCAGAGGCCTGTAATACCAGCACTCTGGAGCTGAGTCAGGAAGACAGGAAGCCTGGGCCTGGTTTGGGTTTAGCAACTTGGCAAGACCCGGTCTTAAAACCAGAAAGTTTTCAAAAGTGCCCTAAATGTGAAGGCTCTAGGTTAAACCCAGTACCACCCTCTGGCCCTTACACACATACGAAAGTGCAGAGTAAAAGGTTGGGAGAAAACCTAGCATGCTTGAGGTCCTGGGTTCAATCTCTCCCGTGGCAAAAGAAACAAAAATGTGTCTGATAAGGGATTAATATCTGGAATATATAAAGAACTCTTACAACTAGACAACAAAAACACTCCTAAGTAACCCAACTTAAAAACAAAGAGATTTAGCTCGGTAATGCAGCATTTGCCTAGCATGCACAAGGGTCTTCGCTCAGTTGCCAGTCACACACACAACAAACATGTATATAAAACACAGCTCCCACAGATATGTTTCTGACATAAAAATAGGTAATAAAAATATGGAAAGCAAATATGGTATGTTCATCAACAGAAGAGTGGATAAAGATGTACTAGGGGCTGGAGGCACAGCTCAGTGCTTAGAGTGCTTGTCTAGAAGTGCAAGGCCATAGCATGACATACTAGCTGGAATGGGGGCGCATGCCTGTAACCCCAGCACTGGAAAGCTGAGGCAGGAGGATTTCTGTTGAATTTGAAGGCAGCCTGGGCTATACAGTGAGTTCAGGACCAGCCTGGAATATTGAGCAAAACTTTGTTACAAAAAAGATGTGGTAGGACTGGAGGAAATGGCACAGCGGTTAAAGCACCTGCCTTGCAAGCACAAGGCCCTGAGTTCAATTCCCCAGTACCACATAAAGTTGGGGACGGTAGCTCATGCCTGTAATCCCAGCACTTGGCTAAGGCACGCGGTTTGTCCTAAATCCAAGGCCAGCCTGGGCTACACAATGAATTAAGGACCAGCCTGGGCTGCAGAGTGAGACCCTCTCTCAAAAGAAAAAAAAAAAAAAAGATGTGGTTTATTTAAATGATGGAGTATTTACTATTCTGCTGTAAAGAAATTTGTAGGAAAGGAAAATGAGGAAAACGGCAATATGCTTAGTGAAGTGAATGAGACGCAGAAGATAAAATATACCATGGTTTCTCTAATATGAGAAAACCAAACCATATAAAAAGTAAGAGATGAAAGAAAGAAAGCCGATGGACTTCGCTGAGAAGGAAAAGAGAAGCAGAGGGGATAAATGGGTGGGAAGTAGGGAAGAATAAAGATGACCAAGATGCAGTATGTACACACACACCAATTTTGACTGTATTATATATTGCAAATACATGCTAATGAAAGAACTAAAGATAGCTAATAAAACTGACATAAAGATGTCCAACACAGTAATCGTGGAATCATGTTATTACCTCATACCCATTATATCGAGTATTATCTAATTATAACAAATATTTGTACAACAGTGTTCACAGCAGCCTTATTCACAATAGCTAAAAGGTAGGAACAACCCAAATATCTCTACAATTAATATTACTCAGCCTTAAAAAATAAATTAAGACACATGCTTCCACATGAACCTTGAGGATTCTATGCTACTTGAAAAGGATAAATACTATATGACACCATTTATAGCAGGCGCCAACAGTGCTCAAGAAACAGAATGGTGGTTCCCAGGGCCTGAGGGAGACAGGAGTCAGGAGCCTTTTCTCATGATCCTCCTGCCTGCCTACATACCTAAGAGTGCGGGGACTACAGGGCTCTACCACTGGGCCCAGCTAAGGAGTTATTTCTTAATAGACAGAGTTTGAGTTGAGATGATAAAAAGTTCTGTAGATGGACAGTGCTGATGACTGAGTGTTATTAAACTTACCGAACCATATACTTTGAAATGGTTAAAATGGTAAACTTTACAATATAGTGTATAGGCATATATATAAATGCATATGTACACACACACACAAAATGATTAACTATGAAGGTGTGGACCTGAGTGAGAAACTGTTTACCTGTAAGAAATATGCAAAGGGTCCCACAGAACTATCCAAATACTCAGGATTCAAAG
Organism: Ctenodactylus gundi; assembly: GCA_004027205.1. NCBI lineage: Eukaryota > Metazoa > Chordata > Mammalia > Rodentia > Ctenodactylidae > Ctenodactylus > Ctenodactylus gundi. The sequence goes on from PVKB01004010.1 coordinate 16,302, forward strand.
AAAACTCGGATTTCTAGCCACTGAATAGGAGTACCTTGCTTACTGTGCCCTCACTGGGAAGGTTAATCTTATTTCATTTTATTTAATATACTTATTTTGAAACAAGGTCAAAGTTTCTGTATGTTACCCATGCTAATTTCCAACTCCTGGGCTCATGATATTGTTGCTTTTTTTTGCAACAGGGTCTTGCTCTGTAATTCAGGCTGGCCTCAAACTTACAGCAACCCTTCTGCCTCAGAAGTGCTGGGATTATAGGCATGTGCCCCCACACCCAGCTTTATGTGGTGCTGGGGAATGGAACTCAGAGCCTTGTACTTGCTAGGCAAGTGCTTTGACCTCTGCACTATTTCTCTGGCCCTGGGCTCAAGATATTCTTAGTCTTAACTTCCTCAGTAGATGTGACCATAGGTGTATGGTGTCTGCTCGGTGTTACTGACACGAGATTAATATGATTTAATATCCAAGGGGCCCTAATAATCTACGAAGTAGATTGTCTATGGATGTCCTGTGCTGTTGGAGCTGGGGCCTAGCTGGAAGGCCTAATGCTGGAGACTTGACCTGGAGGGGTGTGTGCCTGTTCAGCTCATCTTCTCTCACTTGGCTTTGTGCCTGCCATGCTATCCATAAATGGACTATGACCTTCTGAAACAGAGAACTAAAATAAATCTTCCCTCCAGTTGTAGAAGTTGGGTATTCTGTATTAGCAACAGAAAGTAACTGAGACAAAGGTGTTACTGACATGAAATTGACATGACATAACATCCATGGGACCCCCCCAAAGGTCTAAGCACGTGTGGAGTTCCATAGCTTTCAGTATGTCAGAAGAATTTTAGCTCAGACTTAACTAATTTATAAACGTCCCAGGAAGCCCAGTTACTGCACTTAGCTTTCTTTTACAAGCATCAACTGAATGATGATTTGCCTCTAATTCTTTTGAAGAAATAAGTTGCTCATGATCATATACTGAGTAGCAATTTTTTACTCAAGCTCATTCTTCCTAGCATGCATAAGGCCCTGGGTTTGATTCCCCAACACCATGTAAAAATTAGCCAGGTGTGGTGGGCTATGCCTATAAACCCAGAGCTTGGGAGGCTGAGGCAAAAGGACTGCTGCGAGATCATGGTCAACCTGGGTTATGTAGTTGAGTTCAGGACCAGGCTGGACCAAACAAAAACCCACAAAAAAACACAACAAAACAAACAAACATAAAAACCTAAAGCCCATCCTTCCTGTTAGCTCAGGCTTTCCATCAATCAGGCAAGAAGGTTTTTGTCCACTGGCAGCTTTCCATAATGCTCTCACACAGCTGGTCTGAGTTAATATTCTACACTTCTTCCTTACCTGGGTCTGAATATCATCCCCCGTGACAATGTTACCCACAGCTCTCAGGGCAGGAGAAGCCACTTTGTAATCGTTGTGCCTACAGAGAATGAAGATGTGGTTAATGAGGGGCTACTATTCAATGTTCAGCCCTGCCGATCACCAAGGCTGAGAACAACTTCATCATGCCTTCAGACCTTTGAATAATCTAGCAAACTATTGGCTGTATCTCTTTAGCAAGAGCTTGGAGAAGCTCAGGGAACCTTTACCCTAACTGAGACTACTCACATCAGAAGCTCTACCAGTCTCCGGCAGACTCCAGAGTCTATGACTGCCTGGATCTTCTCATTGGGGCCATCAGACAGGTAGGAGAGGGCCCAACAAGCATCTGCCAGCAAGTCTGAGTCGCTGCTGAAGAGGAGGCGAGACAGTACAGGCAAACAAGGAGAAACCTGTTGGAAGCAGAGTGAGAAGGACTCGCAGGGGGTCAGGGCCACATTGGCTCTATCACTAACCCAGCACTGCTACCTCTTTCCTGAGAAATAATCCTAGACCTCAGGATCTGTGTCTACGTTAACCCTTCACACCTCCCCTTTCACTTTACCATCCAGGAACAGGTCACCTACTTCACTAACAATTGCCTTTTTCAGTTTCCCATGAATCGAAACTCTAAGAGGTGCCAAAATTTAAAAATTCCACATGATGGAATCTGCAATCACGCAGGGGCTGGTAGGTAGTTTTCTTACCTTTGCAAACTCTGGGGGTGGGTTCTTCCCTCGGCAGAGGTTTGATAGGGCCCAGACTGCATTCCGTGTCATTGTCAGTCTTGTGGATTTTGTAAGGAGTCTGAAGGAAAATACAAAGCCAGATCCTGAGTGCTGTATCCTGGCATAGACTTATTACCAACAAACTTCAGGAAACAAATCCAATGGGTCCCAAATACTTTAGAAACCCGTTTCGCCTACCTACAGGGCCTTTGTGCAGGGCTGACCTCTGCACAGAGGATCAGGACCAACTGTGGCTAGTTAAGACAACACATACTAGGAATAAAAAACAGAGGGCTAGAACTTGAGAAGGGCCGCCTTCAAAAATGTATGTACAAATTGGGGTCAAGGAGTAGTATTCTCTTTGGAAATAAAGCTGACCATATAGTCTAGTGGGACAGTGTTAGGCATGTGCCATGAAATAATTTTTTTGTTAATAGTCTAAGAAAATGAAAATGGCAGCCTGTCAGATTGAGGTCTCTGAAGGAACAGTTCATCTCCTGCTTCAAATGTCCCTTATGCTATGAGTATGAAGTGAGAGGAATGGGAGGGGTCCAGAGGCCCCTTCATGAAGTCGTTGATCTATGATTTACCACTGAGTGGGCCAATGTAGCCATGCACAACACCACAGCATATCAATGAATTCTGTAGAGAAGGATGGCTTTTTCCAGATAGGCTTGTCCTGTCTTTCTCTTTGGCTCAATAATAAGGCAGATATGGCCAACATGAAGTCCTATAGTACCAAGAAGTAAGGATAAAGATCCTCCTTGACACAGACCAGGGCACAATCTTTTACTCTCAAAAGACACCTTTACTTTGGTGATCAGAATGCACATCTGGAGTTTTTGTATTTACATATCATCTTAACAAATCAAGTAAGCTGTCCCCAAATGACCTACTATATGGCCACCCTACAGACACCCCAGATGCAAATGATTTTAATTACTTACGTTAACAAAGGATTAAGGATGGAACAGTTTAAGACATAATCTCGGCAAACAGAACTGTCTCCAGCTATGTTTCCTAAAGCCCAGACTGCCTGTAAAGGGGATGATGGAACTGTTAGCCACAGAACCTGATAGTTTCTGTGATGACTTTACAGCAATTACTACAGAGTACTCATCAGGATGATAATATAATGTCAACACCCAAGATACACTGAACAAGCTCAGGTAACTCTGCTGAAATTCTTTTTGAGCAGCTGCTCTACAAGTTTTCCCCTAGAAGGTCCTGGCTCAGATGGCTACCTATCTCTGTTCTGAGCTAGAGAAATCAAATCAGACCTTATCCCAAGAAAGGGGAAAGTAATCATCAAGGTGCATTCTTGTAGCCATTCTGAACCAACTGTACACTCAGAAATGGAGAAAAAAATCCAATGATCATCCTCCATTTCTATCCAAGTAGTAAGTATCCAGTGGGAGAAATGGGAGCTGTAACTTTATCTCCATGATCTGTGGGCATTGAGATATGTACTGTGCTGTATCTTCCAACACCATTTCTCACACTAAATGTGTGAAACTCTTCCCAAAGTGCACATCCAATAATTTAAGTCTGATGCTAACTACTCAAGTTAGCAGAAATGTCACAGGTCAGTCTTGTAAGATGTTCCTACTTTGAATAGTAATTCCCAAGTCCCAGGGATCACCTGTACTTCTGTAACTGACCAGGGATTGTAGAGATTCCTACAATTCTCTCTCAGCTTTGATAACCTACTAGAATGACTCACAGAACTCAAGAAAACAGTCTACGTATGTTCCCCTGGTTATTATAAAGGACAGAAGTCACAACAGCTAAATAAACTGTCATAGGATGAGATTTGGCATGTGGAAGGGATGGCAGTGCAGGGCTTCCATGCCCTCTGCCACATTCCAGGCACATGGATGTGACTCACCAATCCAGAAATTCTCATTTTTCAAGAATTATTATAACTGAGGCCCTCTTTCCATATGAGGCTCCCCTCTGAGTCGCATCACTATACAGACTCAGGTGTGTGTCAAAGGGGCTTCATAAACAAGATGCTCTTATCAATTGGAGGACTTCAAGAGCTTTAAGAGCACTATGCCAAGAACTGGACGAAGACCAATATGTTTTTTGTTATACTGTTGGTACCATTAAGAATTAAGCCACATCTGAACATTACCTGTTCCTGTACATCCTCAAAGTCTGAGTTAAGCAGCTGTATAAATATGGGCACAGCTCCTGCTTCAATGACAATTTTTGTCTGCTGAGAGGTTCCAGAGGCAATGTTTGTTAGAGCCCAGGCAGCTTCAAACTGAAAGTAAGATTAAGCCAAGACTGAGAGGTCATTCTAGACTCAGCAGATACATCTATCAAACAGTTCAAAACATTATACTTTTTGCCAGGTACGGTGGTATATGTCCATAATCCCAGCACTCAGGCAGAACAATCTCAAATTCTAAGCCAACATGGACACACAGAGTTAAGAGGCCACTGTGGTCTACACAGCAAGATTCTGTCTCCAAAAACCAAATAAAACTAAAACAGTAAACTTCTTGCCCATAAATAAAAACAAAAGCAGCCAGGTGTAGGGACACATGCTTATTATAACTATCACTTAGGAGGCTGATGCAAGAAGATCACAAGTTTGAGGATACTTTGGACAATTTACTGAGTCTTTGTCTCCAAAAATGAACGGTAGGAAGGAACAAAGCTCAGCTTAAGAGTGCTTTTCTTGCAATCCAGAGTCTCTCAGTTCTGTCCCTAACAGTCCCTCCATCTTCATTTATTTATTTATTTATTTATTTTTGAGGCATGGTATTACTCTGTAGCCCAGGCTGGCCTCTAACACACGACAGTATCCTCTTGCCTCAACCTCCCAAGTGCTGAGATTGCAGGTGTGCACCATCTGGGGCTTTGCCCTTCGCTGGGCAAGCACTCTAATATGCCTGCCGAGCTATGACCTCCCTGCCAACTCCACCCCTCAATTTAAATGATGGAGAAAGTGCAACGTGACAAAATGAGAAGGCAGATCTGGACTTCAATAGTCCGGGACTAACCCTGCACTACAACAGAGCCCAAGGGTCACTTTATTTCCTGAGCTTCACTCTCAATTCTGAAAAATGGTTAAGAGCGAGATGGTTCTCTTACAATCCCTGTCAGCTGAGTTTCTTTCAAGTTCCAATGGATTTACTCATCCATCTCTCAGAAGTTGAGGGTGGCTAAATGCCTTCACTGGTAAGAGTAGGAAGTGAACTTGATGTTCAAATTTATAGTGAAATGGCTCAGCTATCATATTTCTGTTATCTTTCATTCACTATTATATCTTTTACATATATATAGATCTCAAGTTTGAGCCCAAGCTGAGTAACCTGGGGACTTCGCAAAATTCTGTCTCTAAATACAGAATCAAAAATGGACTAAGAAAAGAGCCCAATGTGAAGGCCCTGGGGTCAATCTCCAGCACTGCAAATTAAGTAAATATAAAAAATAAGAAAGCTGGGCATGGTGGCACAAGCCAGGAGGCTGAGGCAGGAGGACTGCCAAGTCCAAGGCTAGTCTGGGCTCCATAGAGAGTTCAGGAACAGCCTGGGCTGCAGAATGAGATCTTGTCTCAAAAAAAAAAAAGAAGAAGCAGCTGAGGTAGGGCTGGAGGAATGGCACAGTGATTAATAAAGTACTTGCCTAACAAGCGCAAGGCCCTGAGTTCAATTCCTCAGCACCATATAAGGCTGGGTGTAAGGCTGGGTGTGGTAGGGATGCCTGCAATGCCAGCACCGAGGAGGCTGAAGCAGAAGGATCACTGTGAGTCCAAGGCTAGCCTTGAATGCAGAGCAATATCCTATCTCAAAAAAAAAAAAAAAAAAAAAAAAAAAAAAAAAAAAAAAAAAAAAAAAAAAAAAAAAAGCCAAACACAGCCAATTAGGTCGGAGAGTAACAGCACAGCTAGTAGGTAAAGTGCTCGGTAGCAAGCGCAAGGCCCTGGGCCGAGTTCAATTTCCCAGCAGGACATAAGCTGGGTGAGCCGGGTGTGGTGGTACACAGAGACTGAGGTAGGAGGACTGCCATGAGTTTGAGGCCAGTCTAGGCTACACAGTTACACAGTGAGTTCAGGACCAGCCTGGACTATAATGTGAGACCTTGTCTCAAAAAAAAAAAAAAAAAAAAAAGAAAGAAAAAAAGAGAAAAAACTTACCTAATTTACAAATGCATTACTTTACATAGTCATACATTGTTTTGAGAGATTTTTAGATCTCTTCTTTGAAGCCAAAGCTACCAGTTAGGCCAGTGGTGCAGGCCTTTAAAACTAGCGTTTTGGGAGGCTGAGGCAGGAAAATGTCAAGTTCAAGCCCAGCCTGGGCAATTTAGTGACTTAGCGTGATCCGTCACAACCAAGTCATAAGAAGGGATGAGATATAGCTCAGTGTGAAGGCGCTGTGTTCAATCTCCACTTGCAAAAGCAAAACCCAAAACCCAAAACGAAAGACACCAAGACCACCGAGGAAACTGAGTCTGTCTCAAGTGTCTCTACAGACTGCTTATCTAATTCCCTGAGAGATGCGTGTAGAAACAACCCCTGCAGTTCCTGGGAGGACATGCTTTCATCTGCTTACTGTGTGCCCCTAGGCTTTACCTGTAATGTACAGTTCTCATTCCTCTTCAGAAACTCTACAAACCGATCAACTACTCCGGGAGTGTTGATAACTTCATCTATTGGAGGACTGGGCTCTGCAAGAGAGCAAGACCAAAGAGGCAAAAAGTTAGAAGAGGATTTGGCTGATCCACTTATGGAGATGAGTCCTCAATCCTTCCTACTCATTTCTTTTCTTTTCTTTTCTTTCTTTTTTTCTTTTTCTTTTTCTTTTTTTTTTTTTTTTTGAGACAGGGTCTCACTCTGTTATCCAGCCTGGTCCTGAACTTGCTATGCAGGCCTCACATGGAGGGCAATCCTCCTGGCTCTGCCTCCTGAATGCTGTGTTTACAGTCATGTACTGCCATGCCCAGCTTATCTTCCTTGGTATTTAGGACTCCCTTCACCCACTCTCTTCCATACAATGGTGTTTGCAAGGCCTGCCAAGCTGTCACCTGTGCAGTCCCACGGGCAACCCAGGCAAGGGGCAGTCTGTAGTCCATCACTCTGGGAGGCTGAGGCAGAGGATCACAAGTTTGAAGCCCAATTTGGGCAACGTAGTAACTTTGCGAAACCTTGTTTCAAATTAAAAAAGTAAAAACTGGGCTGGGGATCAAGCTCAGTGTGATGCTTGGGTAGTACCTAGCATCACAAAGAAAAAGGAAAAGAGGCATAATGAGTAATTTAGGCATACTCACCTTTGGCTTACTGAATGTATACAAAGAACAGTAAGAAAGAGAAAGACACCAAGAACAAATAACCCTCATTTATATACTTTCCTTCAACAAAAGACCAGTATTTTTTTTTCTTGGAGTAATATTTAACATACACCAAATTTCTATACAGTAACCACTATGGGCCACACAATTCTAGGTACTGAGTATACAGTAGTGATCAAAATTCAGATTCTGCCCTCATCAAGCTTATATCCTAGTAGGAGGAGACATTCTATTATTTTTTGCTTATTTGTTTTTGAAACAGGGTCATGCTGTGTATTCTAGGCTAGTCTTGAACCACAGCAATCCTCCTGCCTCAGCCTTCCAAGTGCTGGGATTACAGTCTGAACACCATGCCCAGTTTATATGGTGCAGAATCAAACTCAGAGTCTTCCACTTGCTAGTCAGCACTCTCAGCTGCTGTGCTAGTCCTCCAGCCCTGGATGTTCTGTTGGTAAAACATAGCAGTGTAGCTGTGAGCCTGGGTTCTGCATCTGAATGCTCAACCACGAGAGGGACTAGCTGACGAGGTCAGTGACAAGAAACAAGAGGCTACTTCATATGGAGCCTCTCTGAGGCGGACTAAAACTCTGTACCTTTGGAGAGCAGTTTCCGGAATTTCTGTGTGGTTGCTAACTGTAAGTCAGAATCATCAGAAAAGAGCATCTCCACCATCTCTCTTGTGATCACACTCTCCTAGAATAGAAAACAGGTTCAGAACTTTGCAAACCAACATTTTGGCCAGATGTAAGCACACAATCCTTCTTTAGAGACTTTAGGCAGGGGTGTCCAACCTGTGGGTCATTTATTTTTGCCCTCCTCCACATGCCCTTTTTTTGAGATAGGATCTCATTCTGTAACCCAGGCTGGCCTTGGACTCATAGCAGTCCTCAGCCTGCTGGGATCACAGGCATGTGCCACCACACCTGGCTTACGTGGTGCTGGTGAATCAACTCTGATTCTTAGTGCTTAACCACTGAGCCATTCCTCCACCGCTTTTTATGCCTTTTTTTTTTTTTGAGAGAGGGTCTCACTCTGTAGCCCAGGTTAAGCCTCGGACTCATGACAATCCACCTGCCATACCCTCCTGAGTGCTGGGATTATAGGTGCGTGTCATCACGCCCAGCTTTATGTGGTTCTGGGGAATCAACTCACGGCCTTGCACTTAAAAGGCAAGCGCTTTAACCACTTTGCCATTCCTCTAGCCTCCCCCTTTTTAATGTTATAATAAAAAATATTTTGTTGTTATTTTTTGAAAACAGGGTATCGTTCTGAAACCCAAGCTGGTCCTGAACTCACTATGTAGTCCACACTGGCCTTGGACTCATGATAATCCTCCCCACTGGGATTACAGGTATGCACCACCACACCCAGCTTTATGTAGTGCTGGGGAATCGAACTCAGGGCCTTGCACTTGCATGGTAAGTGCTTTAACTGCTGTGCCATTCCTCCAGCCCCAATAAAAAAATTTTTAAAGGAAGTTTTAGTACTTATATATAGTAAATTAACATGAATATATATGGCTCAAGACAGTTCCTATTCAAAAAAAAAAAAAGGGCAAAAAGAAAAAAAAGGCAGACCATGGGTTGGGAATGCCTCCTTTAGAGTAAGAAGACAGCATAAAAAGCAGGCTCAGAAGGTGTTCATTTAATCCATGGCTGCTTCAGTTTAGGACATTTGAAAGAGAGCCCTACTCTCCAAAGACACTGATGGCTTCCTGTAAATGTCTCCTCAGGTATTTCTGTTACAGAGGAATCCTTGTCGTGTCTTTAAGCCGACAATCTACAAAAGGGCCCATGGCAGAAAAAGCTTAGACTGACTGGAAAAGTACTAGAACACACGAAGCATCCAATTCATGTCCCAGGCCTACTTCAAGTGCATGCAAAGGTCTTACTTACCCCAGTAGTAGAGCTCACATAGGAGTCCATGAGGAGACTATCAAACATGGCAGCTTCTTCATTAATGAGTTCCACATTTCTCCTTTTAAAAAGCTGAAAGAAAAGAGACAACAGTAAGACTAGTAGTAAACCCAAGAAAACAAAGAACAACCCAACACTAATTACAGCATAATAGATAAGGAAATGCTGAAGTATTCTAGAAAATGAAGCCAAATTTTACATACACACATAGAAAGATATTCAACAGCTTTACTTTCTATGTTTTATCTAACTGCTCACTTTTTTGTGAGACAGGGTCTTGCAATGTAGTCCAGGCTAGTCCTAAACTCATGGTAAAGCCCAGGCTGACCTCAAACACATGGCAATACTCCTGCCTCAGCCTCCCAAGTGCTGGGACTACAGTTGTGCACCATGTCCGGTTTATGTGGCTCTGGGAAATCCAACCCAGGACTTCTAGGAAGTACTGTAATCACTGAGCTATGCCCCACCCATCTATTCATGATTTTTTTTTGGGGGGTAAGGGAGTTGAGACAGGGTCTCGCTTTGTAACCCAGGCTGGTCCTGAACTCACTATGGAGCCCAGGCTGGCCTTGGACTCACAGCAATCCTTTCTTAGCCTCCAGAGCGCTGGGATTGCAGACGTATGCTACAACACCTGGCTTTATGTGGTCCTGGGGAACTGAACTCAAGGCCTTGAGCTTGCTAGGCTTGAGCCTTAACTGCTGCACCATTCCTCCAGTTCCTGTTCGTGCATTTAAGATAACATTGTTATAACAAAAAATGCTTAAAAGATTTACGTTTTGTATAAAAGATGGTGAGTAAGGTGGTGCATGTCGGTAATCCCAGCACTCAGGAGGCTGAAGCAGGAGGTTGCGGTACATCTGAGGCCAGCCTGGGCTCCATAGTAAGTTTAGGACCAGCCTGGGCTATAAAAGCAAGACCGTGTCTCCAAAAACAAAAACAAAAAACCCCAAGATGGTAAGTACAAAAGGGCCTGAAGGACTAACAGTGTAGCAAGCATGTGGGGAAAAGCAAGACAGGTCACTGAGTCTAGATCTAAGCCAGGCCAATCTGGGTAGAAAGGAAGAGAAGCAGAGTGCAGGTGCGGGGCTGGGGTGGGGCTCCATGGTTAAAGCGCTAGATGACTGAGAGCAAGTCCTGGAGCTGATTCCCCAGGACCACGAGTGCCAAGTGTGGTGATGCCCTACTGTAATCCTAGTACTCAAGAGGCTGAGGCAAGAGCACAGCTGTGAGTTCAAGGTCCATCTGGGCTACAGAGACAAGACCATCTCAAAAAGAAAAAAAGCAGGGGGTAACATGTTCACACAGCTCAATTATATGGATACCTACAAAAAGCAAATCCAAGGAAATGGAAAGCAGCCTAGAGTCACTCACAAGCCTCTTGAGGGACCAGGCCCGCAGCCGGCCTCGATGGCCATGTCCAACACCGATGGCAATGCGACAAAACCATGAAGCACAAGGTGGCAGAACTAGAACGCCATATTAAAGACATAGCCGGTGTCTGCACTGGTTTCATTTAAGGATAAGGGACTAGCTCTCTCTTTCTCAAGCTTTTAACTTTTCTTTATAAAATGAAACTGAATGCCTGGCCCACTCAGTAGCTAAGTTACATTTCTAAAGGAAAGGTGAGCGGACAAGGAAACGGCCAGCCATGCAGGGCAGGTGGTATCCCTGGACGGTGCATCAGAGGAGGGGCCGACTCACTTGCTGCTCCCGTTTCTGCTTGCGGAGCTGAATGCCCTCCTCTTCCCTTCTTCGTCTCATTTCCTCAGGGTTTAGGGCATTGTTCTTGTAGCTCTTCATTCGGTAATTGTCTTTCCCTGGGCTCGCCATGGTCTCTAGAAGGGGAATGTACACATTGTCAAAGATTCTTCATAAGGCAGCATCTCCTTTTCACTGTGCTTCTGCCCCTACCCCCATCCCATGCTTCCCCTGTTCCAGGGGGCCTCACAGTCCCAATAGGCAAACTCTCACACTAATACACATGTGAGCACAAATGTATGCAGTCTCCCTTAATCATAGTAAGCTCACTGGGCCTGGTGGTATCGGCCTGTAATCCCAGCACTCTGGGAGGCTGAGGCAGGAGGATCCCAAGTCCAAGTCCAGCCTGGGCAATTTAGTGAGACTCTTTCAAAATAATAATTTTTAATTAAGAGCAAAAGGGCTAGGGATGAAATCTGCTATAAAGGCCCTAACTTTGCTCCGTAACACCACAAGAAAAAATTACAATAAATTTGTAGGCATTATGGCAATTAACATATGCACCCTGCCAGAGTCAGAGTGTCTAGGTTCAAATTCTAGCTCTTTTACTTGTTAGTTGAGCAACCATGATCAAGTTCTGTTCACTTCCTTGTTTCAGGATCATATCTTTATAACAGGGTCCTAAGTTAAGAGTTCCTACTTTACAGAGTTACTACAGGTTTAGTATCCCATACCCAAAATGCTTGGGACCAGAAATACTTGACTGATATAAGCATGAAACAAGTTAGTACATATGAAGTATTTATAACAGTGCTAGGATAAATTATAACAAATTATGATCACTTCCATTTTACTAATAAACTCAGGTGTTACCAAGAACGTGACACAAGGTACATCTCTGTACACCTATCTCTAAAACTAAGAGCTAGAACATCAACACACCTAAACTTAATTGTGGGGTCTTCCTCATTCCAGGCTCTCTCACCCCACCTCAACATAGCCAAAAGTAAACTGCCATCCCGAACTGTCATCCTCATTGCTTGTCTTTGCTATTGATTACACACACATATCCCTAAATACTCTATTTTACTGCTTAGTTTTCTGAAAATTGTTTACCCCCATATGCTGGGTTTCAAAAATTATAGCTATATTTCATTCATTTTTTCTGTGTTTTCTTATTTCACTGAGTAAATGCATAATTTATGTTTCTGTTAATCTTTTCTCCTCAGGCTTTCCCCTTTGGAGAAGCTACTGTCAGCTCAATGGTACATACAACTGTTCTGAAATTCTCACTTTGGTTTGAAATTTTATCACTAACAATACTGATTCATTTCATACTGTTCAAGAAAATGTCAGCTGGGGTGTAGCTCAGTGGTAAAACTGCTAACCTAGCATGCACAAGGTCCTAGGTTCAACTCCCCGGCACCACATAAAGACTGGCCTGGCATGGTGGCACATACTTGCCATTCCAGCACTATGAGACTGAAAAGGGGTTTCAGCCCATTCTAGGCAACTAAACGGGGCCTTGTCTTAAAATAAATAACAAGGGCTGGAGAATGGCTCAGCGGTTAAAGCGCTTGAGCAAGCGCTAAGCCAAGCACTAAGTACCTGAGTTCGATTCCCCAGCACCACATATGCTCAGCGTGGTGGCACACACCTGTAATCCCAGCACTCGGGAGGCTGAGACAGGAGCCAGCCTGGGCTCTGAAGTGAATTCAGAACCAGCCTGGACTACAGAGCGAGATCTTGTCTCAAAAAACAAAAAACAAACAAACAAAAAGAGGTCCAGGGTAGTGTTTTCTATGTGCCCCACCTCCCCCGCCTTTTCTGGAAGTAGAAGTAATATAACTTGTTTTGTTTAAGACAACGACTTGAGTCTCATTCTATAGTCCTGACTGGTCCTGAACTCACTATGTAGTCCAGGCTAGCCTCAAACACAAGGCAATCCTTCTGTCTCAGGTTCCCAGAGTGCGGGCCTTACAGGCACGTGCCATCATGCCTGGCAATAACTTGTTTTTGAAAATGTGAAATCAGGAACAGTGGCACATGCCTGCAATCCCTGCATCCAGGAAGCTGAAGCCAGAGGATTCCAAGTTCAAGTCTAGAATGGGAAGCTTCCTAATTTAGTAAGATCTTGTCTTATACAAAAAGTAAATAAATAAAGCTGGGTGTGGTGGCACATTCCTGTAATCCCAGCACTTGGGAGGCTGAGATAGGAGGACTGCTGTGAGTCCTGGGCCACCCTTGGCTCCACAGTGAGTTCAGGACCAGCATGGGCTATAGCAGGACCCTGTCTCAAAAACAAAAACAAACAAACAAAAAAGTAAACAAATAAAGAGCCTGGGAATACAGCAGGTGCATGGTTGAGGCCTTGGGTTCAATACTCAACCACAAAAAGGGGTGGGGGGATAAATTCATCTGGTAAATTACGAATTAGGGTTGATGGCTTTTCCCCCCCTTTTTCTTTCCTTCCTGTTTTTGGGGGAGAGTGGGACTGGAGATTTAACTCAGGACCTCTGCAGTATGCTACATCTCCAGTCTATTTGTCAGTTTTGATTTTGAGACAGGGCCTTGCTAAATCACTAAATTGCATAGGCTGGGCATGAATTTGTAATCCTGTCTCAGCTTTGGAGTGCTGAAGATTATATGCCACCAGGGCCAGTCAGTCGGCCAGTCTTTCTTTTTTTCAAGTACTGGGAATTGAGTCTAGGACACACTATATCCCTACGTCTCCCTTTTTTGAGACGGAGCATCACTAAATTGCCCAGGTTAGGCTCAGGTTAGCCTGTAATCCTTATGCCTCCCAAACAGCTTTCCAAACAGCTAGGGTTACAGGCATGTGCCACATCAAGCAAGGATGGTGTTTTCTTTGTGGGAACATTCTTTACCACTAATTCAATATATTTAATGGTTATAGAGCTAGTTAAAATTCCTACTTGAGTTTAGTAAATTATGCTACCCTAGACTTTTTACTTCTTTATTTTTGTGCTAGTAGGGATTGAAACCATGGCCTTTTGTACTGAGCTACAACCTCAGCAACACACACACACACACACACACACACACACACACACACACACACACACAATTTTTTTTAAGACAGGGTCTCACTCTGTAGCCCAGGCTTCCTGTACTCATAATGAAGGCTAGGATGGCCTTGGACTCACAGCAACCCTCCTGTCTCAGCCTCCCTGCTGGGTCTACGGGCCTGCACCACCACGCCTGGCTTATGTGGTGCTGGGGAACACAACTTGGGTATTTAGTGCTTGGCTTAGTGCTTGCTAGGCAAGCACCCTCAGTCATTTTTTATTTTGATACAGGGTCTTGTTAACTTGCTGAAGATGACTTGGTTTGCAAAGTTTCTATCTTCTTGGTACTTCCTTTTGTTAGAACTAAAATTAAGTACCTGAGTTACTGATTTTCTTTCTGTACTTTCAAAATACTTTTCTATGACTTGTAAGTTTCCTTCAAATTAAAATCATTAAAATTCAGTTCTGGAGGCTGACATAGAAGTTAAAAGTGCTTGCCTAGCAAGCACAAGGTCTTTAGTTGATTCCCCAGCGCCATGTAAAACTCTGCATGGTGGTGCACACCTGTAATCCCAGCACTCAGCACTTGGAAGGCCAAGGTAGGAGGGTTGCCATGAGTGCAAGGACAACCTGGGTGAGACCCAGTCTCAAAAAACAAACAAACAGTTCTGAATAACTGAATTCTAAATTTTATGTATTTAAGACACGGATGTTTTCTAAAGTTAGTAATTTTTGGTCACTTTTTTTTTTTTGAGACAGGGTCTTGTTCCAAGCTGGTCCTGAACTCACTGTGTAGTCTAGAATGGGCTCAAACTCCCGGCAATCCTCCTGCCTCAGCCTCCTGAGTGCTGGGATTACAGGTGTGCACCTCCACATCCAGCTTATATAGTGCTGGAAAATCAAACCGAGGGCCTTGTTCTTCCTAGGCAAGCACTCTTAACTTCTGTGCTACTCCTCTAGCCCATGTTACCTATTTTTAATAAATTTATATTATACTCAAGAACTGTTTCTAGCCATGACGGAATGACAGGGATCAAATTCACCCTGATGTTGTAAATGATTTCAGACACTGGACAACAAGGCAGAATTGTGAGCTGCAAGGGACTAAACGCATAGCTCACTGGTACAGTGCATGCTTAACATGCTCAAGGCACTGCATTTATAATCCTCATCCCCACCACCAAAAACAAAAAGAACTCAGGAAAGCTGCCAGAAACTCCCTGGTTCACTGCTGAGAACTAAGGCTGCACACCTGCTCAGTGAGGATTCATGAATCAAGCAAAGGGAAACTGGGAAACTGTACACTAACCTGTTCCACAGCTTGCACAGGGTTGCAGAAGCATGTGATGCAAGACTATGGAGACTCAATGATCATGAAAGGCACTCAGCAGAGACATTAGAAGGGCCATGCCTCAGTACACAGGACCGGGACTGACTTATTCTTAGAAAAGGCTACCAACAAAATTTAAAAACAAATCTTAGGACTGAGAGCATAGCTCAATGGTTGAAGCACTTGCCTACGAACTGCCAGGTTTGATTCCCCAGTGCCACATGAACTGGGTATGGTGGTATACACCTGTAATCCCAGCATTTGGGACGGGGGCCCCAGCCTGGACTACAGAATGAGACCCTGGGGATGAAGGGATGGCTCAGCAGTTATGCTAAATCAAACTGCTAAACCAATCAATCCACGAAGTCAATTGTCAATCCGCTAAATCAATCTGCTAACCTAGTTTGAGTTGATTCCCCAGCACCACATAAACCCAGTGTGGTGGTATATACCTATAACCCCAATACTCTGGAGGCTGAGAAAAGAGGATTACCTTGGGTCCAAGGCTGGCCTGGGCTCCACAGTGAGACCTGTTTCCAACCCACCCTCCCCCAAACAAAACAAAACAAAAACAAAAAAGAACTGGGGGGCTGGAGGAATAGTGCAGCGGTTAAAGTGCTTGCCTAGCAAACACTAAGTCAAGTGCTAAGTACCCAAGTTCGATTTCCCAGCACCATACAAGCAGGGCATGGTGGTGCAGGCCTGTCATTCAAGCACTCAGGAGGCTGAGACAGGAAGATTGCGGTTGGGTGAGACCAAGGTCAGCCTGGGCTCCATAGTGGGTTCAGGACCAGCCTGGGCTGCAGATGAGACCCTGTCTCAAAAAGAAAGAAAGAAAGAAAATAAAAGTGGGCTAGAGGCATGGCCCAGAGGCTAAAGTGTTTGCCTTGCATGCACAAGGCCTGAGTTTAATTCCCCAGAAACACATAAAGCTGCTTGGTGGCACGCACCTACAATCCCAGCACTCGAGATGCTGAGACAGGCGGGTTGTCCTAAGTCCAAGGCCAGCCTGCTAGTGAGTTCAGGACCAGCCTGGGTTACAGAGCAAGACCTGTCTCAAAAAAAGAAAAAAGAAAAAAAATGCAGAGGTTATTGAAACCAAGATGGCAGTTCCAAAGAACGGAACAGAACAAAACAAAACTTAAACATGGAAGATGAAAGCAGAGACTCTGAAAAGTTATACACTTGTATCCAATGCTCAACGCAGCTTTATTCTTAACAGCAAAAGGTAGATGAATGGATAAACAAGATGTGCTATATATAAGGTCTGATATATGCAACCTGAATATAATATGCCAAATAAGCAAGAAAAAAGCATGAATTATATGATTCAATTTATATGAGTTACCTCCAGAGAGTACGCAAACTCACGGAAAAGATTAGCGGTTACTAGATCTTGAAAATAAAGGAAAATGGGAAGTTGTTATTAATGGGTATAGGTTTTTTGTTTGGAGTAATAAATTGGAAACAGTGATAGTGGTTATGTAACACTATAAACGTAATCAATGCCATTGAATCACACATTTAAAATGGTTAAAACAGCAAATTTATACAAATTTTAATCTCTTCCTCTCTCGCAGCAGTGTGATGTAACCCAGGACTTTCAATGTGCTAGGCAGAGGCTCTCTCACTGAGCTACACCCTAGTCCCTTAAAATGTGATTTTAAAAATTGCAGTGTAGCCAGAACTGGATGGTGCAGGCCTGTAATCCTAGTATTCTTGGAGGCTCAGGCAAAAGGACTGCAAATTTGAGCCCAACTCCAACAACTCAGCAAGAACCTCAAAATCAAAAATGGCCTGGGAGGGCTGGAGGAGTGGCTCAGCGGTTAAAGTGCTTGCCAAGCAAGCACTAAGTGAAGCGCTAAGTATCCGAGTTTGATTCCCCAGCACCACATAAGCCAGGCATGGTGGCGCACACCTGTAATCCCAGCACTTGGGAGGCTGAGACAGGATGATTGTGGTGAGTCCAAAGGCAGCCTGGATTCCACAGTGTAGTGAGTTCAGGAACAGCTGGGGCTGCAGAGCTAAACCCTGTATCAAAAAAAAAAAAAAAAAAAAAAAAAAAAAAAAAAAAAAAAAAAAAAAAAAAAAAAAAAAAAAAAAAAAAAAAAAAAAAAAAAAAAAAAGGCCTGGGATGGGAGGAAGAATAGCACAACAGTTAAAGCACTTGCTTAGCTAGGTGTGGTGATACACACCTGTCATGCCAGTGCTCAGGAGGCTGAGGCAGGAGAATTGCTATGAGTTCAGTGTTAGCCTGGCTACATTGTTAATTCAGGACCAACCCAGACTACAGAATGAGACTGTCTTAAAAAATAAATAAAAGCCTGGGGATACAGCTCAGACTAAAGGATCAAGTACCCACATCACATAGATACAAAAGTTAAAATGTAGTACTGGGGGAATGGCACAATGGCACTATGGTCACAAGTGCTTGCCTAGGAAGCATACAGCCCTGAGTTGACTCCCCAGTATCACACAAACTGGGCATGGTAGTGTACACCTGTAATCCCAGCCTGGGCTATAGAGCGAGACCCTGTCTCAAAAAAGAAAAAAGTATATTTTCACAGACTGAATCTGGCATAGAATCTCTATGTTTAAACAGTGAAGCTGATTGTGTTAATGTGGATAGAAGGGCCTCAAGACACTGAGTTCAACTCCCCAACCCCAGATAAACCAGGTGTGGTGGTATGTACCTATAATCCCAGCACCTGGGAAACAGGCAGGCGGACAGGAGTGAGTTCAAGGCCAGCCTGGACTACCTAGCAAGACCCTGTCTCAAAAAAGAGCTAGTTAGAGATGTAGCTGAGTGTAAGACTCCAGGTTCCATCCCTGCACGGGGCGGGAGGAGACACACACTGAGGAAGATAGGTCCATAAGGGAAAATGAATGCAAGAGACGTGTAACTGGAGGATAAAGAGCGAGCTGAGTTTCTGAATTTCAGAGCTTCAGCCACACAGAAATGATCAGGTACTACCAGCCATTCAAGAAGAAGCGTAGGGAACCTACAGTAGCAACAAGATCTTGAAATGAGCAAGTCTTCACAGTCACTTGGCAAAGTCCAAGAGCAAGTGCTGTAAAAAAGGAAAAGAAGTTTGGTCCTGTGGCACAGGCCTATAATCCCAGAACTCCGGGAGGCTGAGGCAGGAGGATCACAAGTTCAAAACAGCCTGGGCAACTTAATGACTTAGCAAGACCCTGTCTCAAAATAAAAATGAGCTGGGACTTCGCTCAATGTGAAGGCCATGGATTGGATCTCCAGTAACACAAAACAAACAAACAAACCAAACTAAACCTAACAAACTACAGTGATCCTCTATGGAGTTTCTGATTATACCTGCCTGAAGACTAGCAGGAAAAAGAGACTTTTTTATTGAGACAGGATCTCGCTCTGTAGTACAGGCTGGTCCTGAACTCACTATATAGCCCAGGCTAATTTCTGGACTCACTGCAATCCTGCTTCAGCCTCCCAAGTGCTGCGACTACAGGGGTGTGCTAACATGTCCAGTTTATATGGGGCTGAGGAACTGAACTCAGGGCCTTGTGCTTACTAGGCAAGTGTTGTAACTGCTATGCTATTCCTCCAGCCCTAAGCCTTCTCTTAAAGGCAGGGCTGTGGAACGACACCCATTACCTGACACATGCTTTTTCACGACTTTGAGTCTAGGCTCTCCCTGCAGCTGTCCCCTCCCTGAAGTAGAGAACCTGGAAGGTGAATCACATTTTGCTTCTTTAGTTGCAATGGTGATGAGAAACAATCACAAACATCTGCTTATGATTTTACTGGAGGGGCTGGGGGAATGGGTCAGAGGTTAAAGCACTTGCCTAGTAAGCACTAAGTCAAGTGCTAAGTACCCAAGTTTGATTTCCCAGCACCACATAAACTGGGTGTGGTGGCACACGCCTGTAATCCCAGTACTCCAGAGACTGAGGCAGGAGGATTGCCGCAAGTCTAAGGCCAGCCTGGGTTCCATAGTTCTCTCTCTCTGAAAAGAAAAATGATTTTAGTAGGGAAGCTGGGAGGATGAACAGCTGCAGAAGCACATCTGCCACCAGTAACCAAAAAAAGACTAGGTTACCACTCAGGAACCCAGCAGGTCAGGCGTCCTCTTCCACCATGAATATACCCTTACTTGTTGGAGCTAGGTCAGGAAAATCCACAATATAGATAAACATTTTCTAGCATCTGACTATTTCAGGCAGCCATTGGGTATTTATTTATTTATTTATTTAATCAAGGAACTTTAACTGAACAGGTCCCTGAATTCACACATACTTTTTTTTTGAGGCAGGGCCTCATTCTGGCTCCACAGTCCAGGCTGGTCCTGGACTCACTATGGAGCTCAGGCTGGCCTTGGACACAGGCAATCTTCTGGTCTTAGTCTCCCAAGTGCTGGGATGACAGGCGAGTGCCACCACAACCAGCTTATGTGGTGCTGGGGAATGGAACCCAGGCAGGGCATTGCGCTTGCTAGGCTAGTGCTTTAACTCCTGAGATATTACTCCAGGCATCCCCCAACATACCTTTTTTTGAGATAGGATCTCGCTCTGTAGTTCAGGCTGGTCCTTAGAATTCACAGCATTTCTCTTGCCTAAACCTCCCTGGTGCTGAGACTATAGGCCTGCGCCACCACACCCAGGTAGTATGTTATGCAGGAGGATTGAATCCAGGCCTCACGCTTCTTACACAAGCTCTGATCACTAGGCTATGCCCCAAGCACCACACACATACTACTTTTAAGGAATAAATGTCTTAATATTCACAGCATTCAGGAGGCTGAGGTAAGAGGATTACTATGAGTTTGAGGCCAGTCTGGGCTACACAGTGAGTTCAGGACCAGTTTGGATTACAGAGTAAGACACTGGGAAAAAAAAAAAAAAAAAAAAAAACGCCTAATGTTGCTGATGTGGTTAGGCTCTGGAGTGTCCCCCAAAAGTCTCATGTATTTTAATGTTACGGATTGTCTATAGAGCCATGTAATGTTGGTAGACTGGGGTCTGGCCTGGAGGGGAGGACTGTAGTTGTTGGGATTAGGGGCATGTGAGTTAAGACTAAAGGCATGTGGCTTGACTAAAGGCTTGTGAGTTAAGACTAAGGGTGTGTAGCGGCCACACCTTTGATACCCAGATGCAGGAGAGACAAAGACTGGGACTTGGACTAGTCTCGATGAGTCTCGCTTGCCTGCCTGTGTGTGATGTCCTGAGAAGCTGCCTCTACCTCTCCCTCTGCCATGTACTTCAATTGCTGCCGGCCGCCCCTGAGTGGACTGTGACCATCTGAAACTGTAAGCTAAAATAAACCTTCCCTTTCATAAATTTGTGTCAGGTATTGAGTATAGCAACGAAAAAAAAAAAAGTAACTGAGACAGCTGTCAAGAAGTCAGCTCACTCTTCACTTTCTAAGGGTTTGGAGTCAAGGCCTAGCAACAATAATGTAAAATAGTATGTGCTTTGTAAATGTGAAATCTATTCTCCCGAAACTTGTATGATTAAGTCAGTCCTAATCCCCACGACCTCAGAATACGACTGCGATTGGAGACAGAGTCCTTACAGAGGTAACAGGATAAATGACACAACTGCTAATCTAACAATCAGGGAGACTACCGTATCAACGTGAAGACAGCTATCAAGAAGCTGAAGGGGCTGGAGGAACAGCTCAGGACCATGTAAGCTGGGCATGGTGGCGCAAGCCTGTAATCCTAGCACTTAGAAAGCTGAGGCAGGAGGATTTCCTTGAGTCCAAAGCTGGCCTGGGCTACATTATTTATTTATTTACTTATTTATTTATTTATTTATTTATTTATTTTTGAGACAGGGTCTTGCTCTGCAGCCAAGGCTCATCCGGAACTCACTATGGAGCCCAGGCTGGCCTTGGACTCAAGGCAATCTTCCTTTCTCAGCCTCCTGAGTGCTGGGATTACAGGAGTGCGCCATCACACCCTGCTTATGTGGTGCTGGGGAATCGAACTCAGGTACTTGCCCTTCAACTGCCGAGCATTCCTCCAGCCCCCATTTCTTCTTTTTCAAAGAGTGTCCCATTTCTTGCACTGTATCCACTATTAGGAATTCATCTTCACAATGCAAGTCTTTTTTTTTTTAATAATGAGTTCTCACCCTTTAAACCAAAATTCTCTTAAAGTATTCTCTAAAGACAGCCATGTTCTTGGATGTGAAGGGTGGAAGACAACATACAATACTTAAACATTTCAGCCACAGTGACACATGCCTGCAATCCCAGCTGCTCAGGGGCTGATGGAGAAGTATCCCAAATTCTAGGCCAACCAGAGCAAGGGAGAGAAACCCTGCCCTGAGCCATCAAAATGGCTCAGGGCTGGGGTGCAGCTCAGCGCAAAGGTCCTAGGTTCAAGTCCCAGTACTTGTGAGGTGTGATGAGGGGAGGAGAGGACGGAAAAGAAAAAAGGGCAGGACACTGAACACTTTTTAAATTTTCCTCCATAACACACTGGCTCAGTTTATCATCAATGTTATCGTAAGAGAACAAAACTGGGGGCTGAAGGGAATAGCTCAGCAATTAAAGCACTGCCTAGAAAAAAAAAATCAAGGCCACGAGTTGATTCCCCAGGATCAGCATGGTAAGACATGCCTCTAATCCAGGTACTCACTCAGTAGGCTGAGGCAGGAAGATTTCTGGGAGTTCCAGGCCAGCCTGGACTAAACAGTGAGTTCAGGACAAACCTGAACGACAGAGTGACACTCTACCTCAAAACAAAGAAAGAAACAAAACCCACATAGAGAGAACAGAAGTTTTGCTTTGTTTTTGGTGGTACAGGGAACTGAACTCAAGGCCTTGGCACTACGCTTCACTCTTAGCCCTTATTTCATTTTTTTGTGTGGTTATCAATACTGGGAATTGACCCAGAGACATTCACAAAGTGGTACATTCTCAGCTGTTTCACACTTTAAGTTTTGCGAAATGGTCTCACTAAGTTGCTAAACTGCCCAGACTCCAACTTGCGATCTTCCTTCCTCAGTCTCAAAGAGTGCTGGGATTGAAAGATGTATCATCATGCCCAACTAAGAGCAGCACTGTTATATACCAATAATGCACTTCCTGAAAAATCAAGATAGCAATTCCATTCACAGTCACTACCACAAAAAAGTCTGGGGGGGTGGGGACGGTCTGAAGGAACAGCACAGTGGTTAGAGAACTTGCCTAATAAGCATAAGGCCCTAAGTTCAATTCCCCAGCACCGTATTAGCAGATGGGGTGGCACAGGCCTGTGATCCCCAAACTCCAGAGGCTGTGGCAGGTGGACTGCCATGTCACCCTAGGCTGCACAGTGTGTTCAGGGTCAGCGTGAACCTAAGATCACATTTTACAGATTTCTACAGATTCAAAGTAATCTCCATCAAAATATCAATGATAGAGGTGGAGGAATGGCACAGCAGTTAGCACACTGAGTTCCTTTCCCAGCACCACATAAAGCCATGTGTGGTGGAAAACACCTCTACTGTAATCCCAGAGCTTGGGAGGCTGAGGCAAGAAGATTGCTGTGAGTCCAAGGCCAGCCTGGACTCCATAGTGAGTTTAGGACCAGCATGGGCTACAGAGTGAGACCCTGTTTCAAAACAAACAAACAAACAAACAAAACAAAACAAAACAAAACAAATCAATGATGTCCTTCACACAAATAGAAAAAAAACCATTCATTTTAAGACAGCCCCACTCTATAGTCCAGTCTGGCCTTGAACTCATGGCAATCTTCCTATCTCAGCCTACCTAGGGCTAGGATTAGAGGCATGTGCCAACATACCTGGCTAATTTTTATGTGGCGCTAAGGAAATCAATCTAGGGCTTTGGTGTGTATGGGGTTTTTTGTTTAGTTTTTGGTTTTGGAGATAGGGTCTCACTCTATCTATAGCCTAGGTTAGTCCTGAACTCACTATGAAGCCCAGGCTGGCCCTGGACTCATCGCAAACATCCTGCCTCAGCCTCCCATGCTAGGATTACAGGCATGCATCACTACGCCCGGCTTATGTGGGGTATTTAGCACTTGACTTAGTGTTTGCTAGGTAAGCACTTTAATCACTGAGCCATTCCTCCAGCCTTAGTCCAGGGCTTGGGCATGCTAGACAAGTGCTTTAACCACTGAGATATGCCCCACGCCCTAGAAAACACAATTTTTTTTTTTTTTGAGACAGAGTCTTGCTCTGCAGTCCAGGCTGGTCCTGAACTTACTATGGAGCACAGGCTAGTCTCGAACTCAAGGCAATCCTCCTGCCTCAGGTTCCCAAGTGCTAGGATTACAGGCGTGCACTACCATACCTAACGTATGTGGTGTTGCGAAATCAAACTCAGGTACTTAGCACTTGCTAGGCAAACACTTTAACTGTTCAGCTATATACCTCCAGCCCCAGCTCCTTTTTTTTTTTTTTTCTTGAGACTGGGTCTTGCCCGGCAGTTCAGGCTGGTCCTGAATTTACTATGTAGCCCATCTGGCTTCCAACTCTTGGCAATCCTCCTACCTTAGCCTCCAAGTGGTGGGATGACAGATGTACGTCACCATGCCCAGCTAGTATCTGGTGCTGGACACTGAACCAGGAGGCACTAGGCTCTCAGTGCCCTCTTTAAAATCGTAAAACTCATAGAAACAATAAAATAAATAAGGTTGCTGGGATGAGTGGAATAGGCCGGTAATGTACTCTGGGAGACTGAGGCAGAAGGATCCCAAGTTTGAGCCCATATTCTGCATTTTAGCAAACTAGTGACATGCTGTCTCAAAATCAACAACAACAAAAAAATGGATTGGGGATGCAGTTCAGTGTGAAGGCCTTAGACTCAAAGACACAGACAGACACAGAGACAAAGACATATGCACACCCCTACCCAACCTGAACACAGAATAATGATTACTAGAAACTAGGAAAAGGGAGCTGTAAGAATAGTTCAATGGTTAAAGCAGTTGCCTAGCAGGCTTAAGGTCCTGGGTTCGATTCCCCTGCATTACATGGGCTAGGCATAGTGGTACATGCCTGTAATCCTATCCTAGCACTTGGAAGACTGAGGCACAAGAACTGCCATGTGTTTGAGGCAAGCCTGGGCTCCACAGTGAGTTTAGGACCAGTGTGCACTAGAGAGCCAGACCCTGTCACACACACAAAAAAAAAAAAGAAGAGGAAGCATGAAGGCAGTAAATAAAGGAGGCTCGATTTGGTCAGTGCACACTGTCTGCATGGATATATGAATCCCATTAGTATATATAATTGTATGTATGTCAATTAAAACAATTTTGCAGAATATATAAGAGACGTTAACTATTCAGCAGTAAAATCAATACACAAGTAACAATAATATATGATTTTTTAAATGGGCAAAAAAAATCTTAAGACCTTTATTTATTTATTTATTTATTTAGAGACAGGATCTCACTCTGTAGCTCAGGCTGGTCCTGGACTCACTATAGAGACCAAGCAGGCCTTGGACTCAGCAAGCCTCCTGCCTCAGCCTCTTAAGTGCTGGGATTATAGGCATGGACCACCACACCCACCTTATGTGCTGCTGGGGAACTGAACTGGAGTACTTAGTGCTTGATTTAGCACTAGCTACGTAAGCACTTTAACCCCTGAGCCATTCCTCCAGCCTTTGTAACAGACCTTTTATTGGTAATACTGAGAATGGAACCAAGGTGGATATGATAGTTGAAGAGATTATGTCAACTTGAGAGAATTAGGACCCACAGCTCTATTAGGATTAGGATTTGTGAACCATGCCTAGAATGGGGATCAAGAACTGGTCTGGATTAGAGTGATTTGTGGGCTGGCCAATGAGAGAAGAGCACCCACCCAGATGTAGGCGGGCCAACTGGAACTCCAACTGTATAAAAGGAAGGAAGAGGGCCAATTGTCACAGCTTCTTCCTCTGGGAAAACTCTCGCCCTTGTGACTATCTACAGATGCAGATCTCCATCACAGATTCATCCAGTCTTGACTTGTGCGCCTGTCTGCCCATTGCTGCTCTTCAGTCACTGATTTTTCAGGCTTCAGTCTTTGCCCAAGATCTACAGCAGACTCTCACCTCACCAGCTGTCCTGCTGTCCCAGGCGGGAGATCTACTTCACAGCTGAGCAGCCATCTTGGACTATCTCTATCCTTGGATTTGTAAGCCTTCCTAATAGATCCTTTTGTGATAAAATCTGTAAATTCTGTCTTTTGAAAGAACCCAAACTAATACAGTGGACTATGCTAAAACCCTGGCTCATTTATTAACTTATTTTGAGATGGTGTCTCATCAAGTCATTAAGTTGCCTAGGCTGGACTTGGAGCTTGTGATCCTCCTGCTTCTGCTCCCAGAGTGCTGAGATTACTGGCCTATACCACCAGGCCTGGAATGCAAGAAACCCTGGGTTTAATCCGGTGCCACACAGCTAAATAAAAAATTAAAAAATAAAATGTCTGCCTAAGGTTCGATTCCCAAGCACCACATAAACTGAGCATGGTGGCGTGTGCCTGTCATCCCAACACAGGCAGAGAAGGATCACTGTGAGTTCGAGGCCATGGGCCACATAATGAATTCAGAACCAGCCTGGACTACAGAGTGAGTCCTGTCTTTAAGAAAAAAAATAAAATAATATATATATATATATGTGTATAAATTTACAAAGTAACCAACAAGTATTTGAAATAATGTTCAATATTATTAATCACCAGGGAGCTGAAAATTAAAACCACAATGAGATACCATATCATCCATTAGAATGGCTATTAGGAATGATAGTAAATCCAACCATAGTGGCTGAGGCAGGAGAGTGAGGAGTTAAAAGGGCAGTGTAGACTACATAGTTAGACCATGTCTCAATAATGATAATAATAATAATGATAATAAACCAGGTATGCACAGAATAGGGGAACTTACTATATGACCTAGCAGCTTCACTATGTATCTAAAGGAAATAAAATCACTGTATCAAATATTTACTGTGACAATGCTGACAACAGCAAAAATATGGAACCAATCAATGTATCCACTAACCAAAAATGAACACAGAAAATGGGATACATACAGAATAAAGTATTATTCAGGCATTTAAAAAATATAAAAATCTGGGGCTGGAGAAATGGCACAGGGGTTCAAGTGCTTGTGTTCCAAGGGCAAGACCCTGAGTTCAATTACCTAGCACCACATAAACCAGGCATCATGGTGCACGCTTGTAATCCTAGCACTCTGGAGGCTTGGGCAGGAGGACTGCCATGATTCCAAGGCAAGCCAGGGCTACAGATCAAGAACCTGTCTAGATAAATAAATAAATAAATAAATTTTAAAAAAGAATAAAATTCTAAACTGGGTGTGTTAGCACATGCCTATAATCCCAGCACTCAGTAGGTTGAGGCAGGAGGACCAATCTGGGCTACACAGTGTATTCAAGATAAGCCTGGACTACGGACAGACCGTTTAAAAAAATAAAATCCTTAGCTAGGGATTGGAGGAATAGCACTGCAGTTAAAGCACTTCCCTAGCAAGCTCAAGGCCCTGGATTGATTCCCCAGCACTAGGAAGGGTGAGGCTGGAGGACTGCCATGAGTCCAAGACCAGCCTGGGCTACATAGTGAAGTTCAGGACCAGCCTGGGATACAGAACAAGACCCTGTCTCAAAAAACAAAAACAAAAAAAAATTATGTTTTAAATTAACTAGAAGAGTAAAAAAGTTTCTGTTGTCAACACACAAAAATAAATGTTGACAGAAACAGAAACACTAACTACTCTGATTTCATCATTCCATATTGCATTCATTCACTGAATTATCATACACTACTATTTTAATTCTGTAGCACTAGAGGTCAGGCACAGGGCCTTCACATTGAGCTACATTCCCAGCCAATTTTTAAAATTTGTTTTTGAGACACGGGTCTTACTGAATATCTAAGTCCAAGCTAAACTCGAAGTTGTGATCCTCCTGCCTCAGCCTTCCAGAATGCTGGTATTATTCTACCAGGCCCAACTAGTACCATCTTTATGTACACATAGTGAGTACCAATTTAAAAGATTAAAATTTTTTTTAAAATAATTTTTTAAAAACTACATTAAAGTAAAAATCCAGGCCTGCCTCAGCTGGGATTATAGACATGTGCCACCACACCCTGCTCTCCCCCCACTGAATTTTCTTTTCTTTTTTCTGAGACAGGGTTTCTCTCTCTAATTCAGGCGGGTCCTGAACTTGCTTTGCAGCCCAGGTTGGTCCTGAACTCACTATGTAGAGCCCAGGCCAGCCTTGGTCTCACAGCAATCCTCCCGCTTCAGCTTCCTGAGTGGTGGGATTACAGGCATGTACCACCACACCCAGTTTATGTGGTGCTGGGGAATCAACTCAGGTACTTAGTGTTCGCTAAGCAAGGGCTTTAACCACTGAGCTATTCCTCCAGCCCCTCTCCTTTTTTAAGACAGGGGTCACTCTGTAGTCCAGGCTGGTCCTAAACTATATAGCCTACGTTGGCCTCAAACTCACAATGACCCTGCTTCAGCCTCTCCTTTCACTTCTTGGTTCACTCCAATGCAACATTCAATCTTGAAAATCATTTTTTCCCCCTTTGTGGAACCAGGATCAAGCACAGGGTCTTTACACTAAGCTATATCCAAGACCATTTTTATCTTATTTTATTAATTTATGTATTTATTTTTTGTGGTCCTAGGAATTGAGCCTATAACGCTTGCACTGAACTACAACCTCAGCCTAGTTTTTAGTCTTTATTTCCACACAGGTGGGGCTTGAATTTGCGATCCTCCTACCTCAGCTTTCAAGAGTGCTAGGATTACAGATTAGCTTCCCCGGGGCCCAGATTTATTTTCGATTTTGAGATAGGGTCTTGCTACACTGCTCAGGCTAGGCTCAGCCCCGCAGTCCTTCTGCCGTAGCCTCCAGGGTTCCAGGGTCGCAGACCTGAATTGAAATGCCCAGGGAATCATTTCCTCTTTTCCTCTTTTTTGAGGCAGGGTCTCACTCTGTACCACAGACTAGCCTAGAATTGACTCGTGACAATCCTCCTGCCTCAGCCCCCAGAGTGCTGGGATTATTAGTGTGTGCCACCATGCACAGCCACTATGTGTGCTGGGGTCAGAACACAGGCCCTCACGCTTCCTAGGCACATGCTCTCTAATCATTGAGCTATGCCCCCTATCCTTATTTTATTTTTCAGTCCAGGCAAGTTCTGAACTCACTATGTAGACCAGGCTGGCCTCAAAACTCATGGCAATCCTCCTGCCTCAGCCGCCCAAGTGCTGGGATTGTAGGCATGTGCAACCACACCCAGCTTCCTTGTTCTCTTTATAACCCATCCCTCTAGACAAAAATTCTTCCTATGTGCACTGACTTCCATGGTTTTAGTTACCAATTTCAGAGACATAAATACACAGATAATCAAACCTCTATTCCCATTTCCAGGCCTCAGATTTCTTCTTTTTTATTATTAGTGCCTATTAATTTTACAAAATATTGTGTTTCAATATATTTAGATCATTTCCATTCCCCCATTTCACCCTCTTATTCCATTCCAGGCCTCACTCTTGAGCTCCAGACTTCTATATTCAATTGCTTTTTGGACACCTTCCCTCAGAGATCTGAGACATATTAAACTCATCTCAGTTAACAGCATCACTGTCCATTCTGCTGCTCAAGGCAAGAGGCCTGTGAATCATGTTTGATCCCTGATCCTGACCTGGCTTCCCGCACAGGATTTTTTCAGTAATCAAGTCCTGCTGATTCAAATTCAGGCTCTTGACATCATCATCTCTTATGAGGACTACTACAGTACTTAATCACCTATTTGGAACTAGGTATGGTGGTGCACACCTGTAATTCCAGCACTCAGGAAGATGAAGCAGTAGGAGTCAGAGTTCAAGGCCAGCCTTGGCCACATAGTGTTTGAGGTCATCCTGGGCTACAAAGCAAGAGCTCTGTCGAAAAAAAGGTTTTGTCAGTTCTGAGATGAGAGCCTTTAATGGGCCTTTCACTATATTCAGAATACAGACTATCTAATCCTAGCACTGAAGAGCAGGAGGAAAGTCATGAGTTTGAGGCCAGCCCAGCCTACGTAGAAAGTTCAGGACCAGCCTGGACTACAGAGCCAGACCCTGTCGAAAGAAAGAAAGAAAGAAAGAAAGAAAGAAAGAAAGAAAGAAAGAAAGAAAGAAAGAAAGAGACAAAGCCCTCAAATCCTTAACTTATGCTATTAATCAACTGGCCCATTAATCTCTTGCTCTTGAAATACCCATATCCCTCCTAAGAACCCACCCATAGTTCAAGCCTCAGGGTTTTTTGTTTTGTTCTGTTTTTGAGACAGTTTCGTTTTGTAGCCCAGGCTGGCCCTGGACTCACTGCAATCCTCCACCCTTAGCCACTCCTGGGATTTCAGACATTTCAGTGCTAGGCAAGCACTGCAACCACTATGTTATCCCTCCAGACCCTGAAAGTATAAGTACTTTTTGGGGGTTGGGGGTGCAGTGGGGACAGAGTCTCACTCTGTAGTCCAGGCTGGTCCTGAACTTATTATGCAGTCAAGACTGGCCTCAAACTCAGTGACAATCCTGCCTTAGCCTCCCAAGCACTGGGATTACAGGCATGTACAGCCAGGCCCAGTTTTTGTGGTGGTGGGAAATTGAACTCAGGGCCTTCCACTGGCTAAGCAAGTGCTCTAACCACTGTGAAAATCTTCCAGCCTCAAAGCATAAACTTTTTTTTTTTTTTTTTTGAAGCAGGATCTCATTCCGTGGTCCAGGCTGGTCCTGAACTCACTCCAGAGCCCAGGATGGCCTTGGACTCACGGCAATCCTCCTGTCTCAGCCTCCTGGGTGCTGGGATTGCAGGCATGCACCACCACGCCCAGCTTAAAGCATACATTCTTAAGTACCAAAATTAAGTACCTGACACAGTACAATAAAACAAAAAGCTGGGTCTGGTGATGGAGGCCTATAATCCTAGTTCCTTTTCTTTTTTTTTTTTTTTTGGAAGGAGGTTGTCTGTAGTGTAGACTGGTCCTAAAGTCACTATGTGTCCCAGGCTAGTCTGGCAATCTTCCTGCCTCAGCCCCCCTGTGCTGGGATTAAAGGTGTGCACCAACACACCACTTTATTCTCTGGAGGCTGAGGGAGGAGGATCCCAAAATTCAAGCCTAGCCGGGGTCATTTAGCCTGACCCTGTCTCAAAATAAAAACAAAAAAGGCCAGGGAATGTAACCCAATGTAAAGATACTGGGTTTACTCCTACATACAACAAAAATAAGTAAATAAATGAAACAACATGATGAACAGCTAATCAATGCTGTCAGCCAAAAATTTAAATTATCCCCCAATGTATTATGACTAAAAATACCTACTGAATATCTGAAGCTCCTATCAGTATGCATTTAAAAATATTTATCTTCATTCCATTAAAATGTTGTTCCAAATTAATGGTATTTTATCAAATAAATCAACAAAGAAATATTTAGATGACATGATGATGCACACCCATAATCCAGGTACTGAAGAAGCTGAAGTGGAAGGATCATAGTTCAAGGCCTGCCTGGACCACAAGGTGAAACCTTATCTTAAAAAACAAAAACAAGGGGTTGGAAGAATGGCACAGTGGTTAAAGGTTAAAGTGCCTGCCTTCCAAGCACAAGGCCCTGAGTTGATTCCCCAGCACTATATAAAGCTGGGCATGGTGGCACGCACCTGTAATCCTAGCACTTGGGAGGCTGAGGCAGGTGATTGTTCTGAGTCCAAAGCTAGCTTGGGCTACACAAGTGATTTCAGGACCAGCCTGAGATAAAGAGGGAGACACTGTCTCAAAAAAAAAAAAAAAAAAAAAAAAAAAAAAAAAAAAAAAAAAAAAAAAAAAAAAAAAAAA
Source organism: Ctenodactylus gundi (assembly GCA_004027205.1). Taxonomy (NCBI): domain Eukaryota; kingdom Metazoa; phylum Chordata; class Mammalia; order Rodentia; family Ctenodactylidae; genus Ctenodactylus; species Ctenodactylus gundi. Next base: position 47,505 of record PVKB01004010.1, read on the forward strand.
AAAAAAAAAAAAAAAAAAAAAAAAAAAAAAAGTGAAAAGAAAGAAAACAGAGAAAAAAAGAAACATAGTAAAACCACAAAGAAAAAAAAATGTTAACTCACAAAAAAAATGTACAAATAAAGCCAGTGTGGGGCTGGAGGAATAGTACAGCAGTTAGAGCACCCGCCCAGTAAGCACAAGGCCCTAAATTGATTACTGAGCACCACATAAACTGGGTGTGGGGGGTACAGGATGATTCCCTTGAATTCAAGGAGGCCTGGACTATTCAGTGGCTTCAGGACCAGCCTGTACTGCAGAGTAAGACCCCTGTCTCAAGTTAAAAAACAAAAACAAACATGGACAGGTAGCTGGGTCCAGTGGCATAGGCTTATAATCTCAGCATTCTGGGAGGCAAAGGCAAATTTAACTCAGCCTCGTCAATTTAACTTAGACCTTTTTAAAAACAAAAAATGGGCTACAGATGTAGCTCAGTGCAAAGGTCCTAGATTGGATCACCAATGTTTAAAAAAAAAAAAAGACTTGGGGCATAACTCAGCAGTTATAGCCCTTGCTAGCAAGCACAAGCCCAAGTTGATTCCCCTTACCACATAAACAGTATGTGATGGCACACAACTATAATCCCAGAACTCAGAAGGCTGAGACAGGAGGGCTGCTGCAAGTTGTATGTCATCCTAGGCTATATACTTGGCCTCAAACAGCCTACCTTTGGTTAACTGTATATATTTTTTATTTTAAAAATGTTAAATTGTAAGCTGTGCATGATAGCACAGAAAAATGGGAGGCTGAGGATCTTGAGTTCAAGAGCAGCTTGGGCAACAACAGTAAGACTGTCTCAAAATAAAAAGGAGGGTGAGCCCAGAAGTGCAGGCCCGTAATCCCCAGGAAGATGGGAGGCTGGGACAGGAGGATCACAAGCTTACACCCACTTTGGATAACTTAGCAAGACCTTGTCTTAAAAAACTATAAGTTGAGCTGGAGAAGTAGCTCAGCGCTGGAGTGCTGGACTAGCATGAGGCTCTGGTTTAATCCCTAGTAGAGTACAATCCCCAAAACAGCAAGAAAAAAATTAACATGTGTCCCTCTCTGTTTCCTTTCCCCTCCTCTCCCTCTCCCTCCCTCTCCCTCTCTCTCTCTCTCTCTCTCTCTCTCTCTCTCTCTCTCTCTCTCAAGACAGGCAGGGTCTTGCTCTGTAGACCCAGCTGGTTCTGAACTCACTATGTAGCCCAGGCTGGCCTTGTACTCAAGGCAATCTTCCTGCCTCAGCCTTCCCTGTGATGGGATCACATGCATGCACCACCATGCCTGGCTTTATGTGGTGCTGCGGAATCACCTCATGGCCTTGCCCTTAACCACTATGCCATTCCTCCAGCCTTTCTCCATCTTTTTCCTTGTGGTGTTGGAATCAAACTGACAACCTTTCACATGGCAGAGAAGCACTCTATCACGCCGCTACATTCTCAGCCTAAAATCCAGATTTCTAGTTTCAAAAGATTGAGATTATGGAAAGGAATGAAAGATCATGCGGTAAAGCAACACTGACCCCTATTCTCCCACAACAACAACTGCGGTAAAGCAACACTGACCCCTATTCTCCCACAACAACAACTGGCAGGAGCTCAGTAGGGGAAATGGGAGTCAGTAACCTCACCTGCCAGCTTTCACTTGTCTTATGTCACTCAGTTACTTACAATACAAACTCAGGGAGTTCAACAAAAAGACAGGTTTCTTTTTTTCTTTTTCTTTCCTTTTCTTTCTCTCTCTTTCTTTTCTTTTTCCTTTTCCTTTTTTTTTTTTTTTTGAGGCAAGGTCTCACTCTATAGTCTAGACTGGACCTGAGCTCACTATATAGACCAGGCTGGCCTCAAACTCATGGCAAACTTTCTGCCTCAGTCTCCCCAGAGCAAGATCCTGTCTCAAAAAAAAAAGTGGTCTAGGGCTGGAGGAATAGCACAATGGTTAGAGCACTTGCTTAACAAGCCCAAGGCCCTGAGTTCAATTTCCCAGTGCCACTTAAGCTGGGTGTGGTGTTATATGCCTATAATCCCAGCACTTGGGAGGCTGAGGCAGGTGGATTGTTCTGAGTCCAAGGCCAGCCTGGGCTCTATAGTGAGTTTGGGATCAGCCAGGGCTACAGAACTAGACCTTTTCTCAAACAAAACAAATAAACACGCAAATCAAAATTAAAAAACGGACTGGAGGTGTAACTCGGTAAAAGGCTCTAGGCTAAATCCCTAGTACCACATACTGCACACCCACATATAAAGAAAAGAAAAAGCCAGATCAGCAGTGCAGGCCTGCAATCTTAGCAGGATCACTAGAGCAAGCTCAGTTTGGGCAACCTAACAACTTAGTATCAGAATCTATCTCAAAATAAAAAATAAAATGGACTGGTGATATAGCTCAATGTGAAGGCTCTGGGTTCAATCCCTAGTACTGCAATAAACAAACAAACAAACAAACAAAAATAAATAAACAGGGCTGAGGATGTAGTTCAGTGCAAAGGCCCTGAATTCAATTCCCAGAACTGGGGAAAAATTTTTTTACACCTACCTGGTTTATTGGCTGTATTATCTTTCCTGATGTCATTTCTCAATCTATAAAATTTCACTGAGCTTAATGAACATTAGCTCCTGGGGCTGGAGGAATAGAATAGCTCAGTGGTTAAAGTGCTTGCCGTGCTAGGCAAGCACTAAGTACCCAAGTTTGATTCCCCAGAACCACAGAAGCTGGGTGTGATGGCATGTAATACCACCAGGAAGGCTGAGGCAGGAGGACTGCAGTGAGTCCATGGCCAGCCTGGCTCCACAGTGAGTTCAGAACCACGCCGGGCTACATAGTGAGATCCTCTCTCCAAAATAAATTTTAAAAATAAAAAACATTAGCTTCTTCCCTCTGGGGCACTAGTGTTCCTAAAACTGAGAACTCATTCAAAGTCTACTAAGACATAAAAGCTAAAATTCATTCTCATTTTTTTTTGCCACACTGGGAATTGACCCAGGCCTCAATTCATGCAGGCAAGCACTCAGTATTAATAAACTACATACACACCTATCCGAAAAATTTCATACATAAAGCTGAAGCTGGGCGTGGTGGCACGTGTGTGTAATTCCAGCACTGAGAGCTGAGGCAGCAGAACTGCTGTGAGTTTGAAGCCACCCTGGGCCCATAGTGAGTTCAGGACCAGCCTGGACTAGGAAAGCAAGACTCAGTCTCATAAACAAATAAATAAATAAATAAAAAGAAAGCTGCAGCTTCTGATAGTTATTTCCAGAGAATTGTGAAAACAAGAGTGCTCAAGGGAAAGGTACTAACGTTACTGACAGTGGAAAAGGTTTTGATTATTTGCAGAGACTAGCCTTCCTAGGCTCCAAATAATGCCATTTATTAGTGTCCAAGCATTTCGATAACTCTCCCACTTCTTAAAGAGGAAGAGGAAAAAAGATGCAGAAAGGAAGGGTCAGCAATGAGAACAGAACATTTAGCGTGGCTCTGGTTTGGTGTTAACCACTTTCCAATGCGTTGTTTCATCCGTTAAATAACTTCTCTGGATAAGTGGAAGTGGTGGGTTGGATAATACCAGATCTAATTCTAGTCACTGCCTTGCAGTGTAGAGGAAGAGTTTATGCTTCCCCAAGATCAGGGGGCATGTAACATTCCAGAACCCCATGTTCCCTCTACACAATAGACAGGTTTGATTTCATCGAGACTCAAGGCTTCAAAGAAGGGCCACACTAAAAACACTTCGCAACTCTGAGTAGGGTTAAAAGGCTCTCTTTCCCCCTTCTTTTGGCCCAGCCACTAGAGACCCAGGCCATAAAAAAAAAACAGTAGTTATAAACTAGGGCTCTGGAGCGATCACCCAGTTTTGGCCACTAACTGTGTGACCTGGTATAAGTTACTTTACCTCTCTGAGCCTCACTTTCCTCCAATCTGTAAATGAGGAATAATGGCAGTATTCATTTCATTAGCTTGCACAAATCAGGCAGTATTCATTTCATTAGCTTGCACAAATCAGGTAAAACCAGGCCACGTACAGCCGTCAGCGCAGTGCCTGCACACAGACTTGAGCAAAGTTACCTGCCAGTTTCTAAAGCAACAGAAGTCCCGTCTCTGAATCCAAAACTTCGCAATTATATTCTCGGGGCAAAGGCCCTGCCAACCAGAGTCGCCTCAAAAAAGATCAACAGGTCTTTTTCTCCTAACCAGGACTGGCTCCAGGGACCTGAAGTTCTCCACATACGGATTCCCTAGGCGGCCAAGCGGTGCTGGCCTTCGGTTTTTTCCCACTACGAAGGCTGTCACTCTGAGCCCGCCTCGCCTTGACAAGTGCCCCCGGCCTTCGGGAGCCCCGCTCGGCCCGGCCGCCCCTAACCGCGGCCCGGCGCCAGGACCTCGCTGAGTCCCGAGGACCGGAGAGACGCGGGCCGGCCAGCCACGCCGCAGACGGCTCCCGCGCGGGGGCCCGGCCCGCCGCCAGGACCCGCCCCCCGCCCCGGGATCGGCGCAGGACGGGGGAGGCCCTTTCCCGCACCCCGGAACTCGCGGGCTCAGGCCCGAGGCTTCCCAAGGTGTCCCCGAACCCGAAGCAGAGACTGCTCTTCTCGCGGCCCTAGCCCGGCCCCAAACTGGCCTGGGGGGCTCTCCGGCCTGGTTACCTCCCTAGACCCACCTGGAGAGACTTCCGATCTCCTCAGCCCCGAGACAGGCTCCTGCCAGACTCCACACCCAAGCCAGCCTCAGCCCGAGGACCCAATTGCGGGGTTTCCTTACTCACCCATCGCGGCTCCGCTTACTTAGACTTAGCCGCGGTAGCGGCGGCAGGCTCAGCAGACAATATGGCGGATATGTAGGACGGCAGCCCGAAAGGATCAAACGTTCCACCCTAGCATGAAACGCGTTTTTCTTACCCCTCTTACACCGCGCGCGTTTAAAGAGACCGCCGCAGCCTTGAACGACGGAGAATAGGAATGGAATAGGAAAGAAGAGTTTGGAGGGAGGGACACTGGGAGTGAAGTATATCGAAGAAAGTTAAGCGTGTCAAGTTTTCAGATGTTTCTGCTATGTTTTTTATGGTGTGCCTTAGTTTGCCCAAAACTTTTTTCTTCCAGAATGTATCCCTTCCTTTCATAATTAAAGCCAATTATACACCTTGAGCTGATTATCAAAACAGAATCATCTGGAGAGGGGAAATCACTTGCTCAAGGTTGTAAGAGATAAGGAAGAGGTCAAGACTAAACAGGTTTTCTGCCTGATCTACCTTCCAAAGCCCTACCTGAGATTCAGTGTTACGGAAAATTAGAAATGGGCGAGGAGGAGGGCCAGTATGAAGTCGGGGGTGGAGTAGGGGTGGGGGTGAAGCTGGAGGGACAGCACAGCTGTTAGATTTCAATCCTAACACCACATAAACCAGGCCTGGTGGCCCACGCCCTGTAATCCCAGCACCTGGGAGGCTGAGGCAGAAGGACTGCTGTGAGTCCAAGGCCAGCCTGGGCTATAGTGAGTGCAGGATCAGCCTGGGCTACAGAGCGAGACCCTATCTCTAAATAAATAAATATAAAAGAAAAAGGATCTAGAGAAAATAAGGCAGGCCTAAAACTGATGCAGGCCTGTAATCACAGCAATCTGGGAGACTGAGACAGGAGGACTGGAAGTTCAAGCCCAGACTAGGCAAATTTAGCAACTTGGTGAGCCATTATATCAAAATCAAACCAAAAAATGGGCTGAGGCTGGGCATGGTGGAGCACCCCTGTGATCCCAGCACTTGGGAGACCGAGGCAGGAGAATTGCCTTGAGTTTGAGGACAACCTGGGCTACATAATGAGTTCAGGAACAGTTTGGAGTATAGAGTGAGACCTAGTCTCAAAAAAGGGGCTTGGGGCTGGAGGAATGGCTCAATGGTTACAGCACTTGACTAGCAAGCACTGTCAAGCACTAAGTACCTGATTTCGATTCCCCAGCACCACATAAACCTAGTGTGTTGACGCACACCTGTAATCCCAGCACTTGGAGGCTGAGGCAGGAGGATTGCCATGAGTCCAAGGCCAGCCTGGGCTCCATAGTGAGTTTATTTTTTATTTTTTTGAGACAGGGTCTTTCTCTGTGGCCCAGGCTGGTCCTTCACTCACTACGTAGCCTAGGCTGGCTTCAAAGTCATGGCAACCCTCCTGCCTCAGCCTCCTGAGTACTAAGATTATAGGTGTGTGCCAACATGCATAGTTTATGTGGTGCTGGGGAATGAACCCAAGGCCTTGAGCTTGCCTAGCAAATACTTTAATCACTGAGCTATGCCCACAGCCCTTGTGTGCATTTTAATGAATTCATGTATGGTTAGTACCTAATAGGCCTCCCTATTAGCATAATGACATGCCAGGACCCTGCTCTCCATGTCCACAAATCACACCAGGGGCTAGGGAAATAGCACAGTGGTTGCAGCACTTACCGAGCAAGCACAAAGCCCTGAGTTCAATTCCCCAGCTTCACATAAACTGGGTATTGTAGCACATGCCTGTAATCCCAGTATTTGGGAGGCTGAGGCGAAAAGATTGCCGTTGAGTTCAAGGCCAGCCTGGGCTTCACAGTGAGTTCAGTACCAGCCTGAATGACAGAGCAAAACTAATATGACTTATTTTATTTAATTTGTGACAGAGTCTTGCTATTCTAGGCTGGACTTAAACTCATTTTGTAGCCCAGGGGCCTCAAACTCACAATCCTCATGCCTCACCCTTCCAAATGCTGGGATTGTAGACCAGGACCATATCCTGTCCTGGTACCTAAGTATCCTTTGGAGAAGGAATGAAGGACCTGGTATCTGGTTATCAGGTCCTATCACAGGTTGCCAGCTCTAGTAAGCCTAGCCCATTAAGTGAATCAACCCAAGAGGCAAACTCTGACTTAGGGTTAGGAAACAGAACACGATTTCCATTCCCAGTGTCATTGCCCAAGGTCAGACCCTCATCACTGCCTCTCTAGGAGTTTCCTATTCCTAGGGTCTACTAAAGCTCCCTACTTCCTTAAAACCCAAGACCTTGGGGCTGGGGCTTAGATCAATGGTTACAGTGCAGGCCTATCACACAGGAGGACCTCGGTTGGAATCTTCTCCAACACAAAGATTAGCTAGGCAGGGCTTGCCTAGGAAGAGCAGGATCTGAGTAGCATTCCCTAGCACCTCATGAAATGGGTGTGCCTGTAATCCCAGCACTCACAAGGCTGAGGCAGGAGGATTGCTGTGAGTTCAAGGCCATCTGGGCTGTACAGTGAGTTCGGGACGAGCCCAGATTACAGAGTAAGATCCCTTCTCAAACAAACAAACAAATAACAACAGCAACAAAAAAATCAGAGATCTTCTATCTTCACTCCTCTGCTTATCAGCTCCCATGGCTTGCTCCTTTCTTTCTTTCTTTCTTTCTTTCTTTCTTTCTTTCTTTCTTTCTATTTTTTTTTTTTTGAGACAGGGTCTCACTCTGAAGCCCAGCCTTGTCCTGAGCTCACTAGGAAGCCCTGGCTGGCCTTGGACTCTTAGGAATCCTCCTGACTCAGCCTTGTGAGTGCTGGAATTACAGGTGTGAGCCACCATGCCCGGCTTTATGTGGTACTGGGAAATTGAACTCAGGGCCTTGTGCTTGCAAGGCAAATGCTTTAACTACTGTGTCATTCCTCTAGCCCCTGCTCGCTCATTTTAATCTAGAATAGAAGCTTGTCCTTACTAGCTTCTGGGGCCACTCTCCACCAGGTAATCAGGTTCCAACCATATATGGAGAACTACTTTTCCCAAATATGTTCCTGTCTTCTCATGCCTTTGTATATCCTCTTCCCTCCTCTTGGCATATATTGGCCTCTCTTGCCCTCCTTGACCATGTGGTAAACTTTTTTCCTTTGTACGGGAGATTGGACAGAGGGCCTTTACACTGAGCTACATTTCCAGTATTCTCGGCTTTTTTAAAATTTTATTTATTTATTTTTTTTTGAGACAGAGTCTTGCTTGGTAGCTCAGGCTGGCCTTGGACTCATGGTAATCCTACCTCAGCCTTCTGAGTCCTGGGATTACAGGCGAGTGACAACACACCAGGTTTATGTGGTGCTGGGGAATGATCTCTTGGCGTTACAATTAGTGGGCAAGTACTTTAACCACTGTGCTATTCCTCTGGTCCCCAGACTTATTTTGGTTTGATTGTTGTTTTTCTTTTTGAGATAGGGTCTTACTCTGCCGTCCAAGCTAGTCCTGAACTCACTATGTAGCCCAGGCTGCCCTTGAACTAACTCATGGCAATTCTCCCGTTTCAGCCTTCCCAGTGCTGGGATTAGAGGCATGTGCCACCCTCCCCCAGCTTGTTTGCTCTTTTTCTTTCTATAGTATTGCGGTTTGAACTTAAGTCTTTCACACTGAGCTACATCCCCAGCTCTTTTTTTTAAAGACAGTCTCACTAAATCACTTGCCAACTGTATTATTAGTTAGGGTTCTTCAAAGGCAGAATTTACAGATTTATTTTTAAAAAGGATCTATAAAAAAAGAGGATCTATTAGGAAGGCTTACAAATCCAGTGATAGAGATAGTCTAAGATATCTGCTCGGAAGTAGATCTCCCTTCTGAGACTGCAGGACAGCCAGTGGGGTGAGAGTCTGCTGGGAATCTCGGTTGTTTGAAGAACAATGCCTCAGAAGTATGAAGCTCCAGATTCAGTCCCACCACATAATAGCTAGGGAGGCCGGCCAAGAACCTTGTCATGAGTTCAAGACCAGCCTTGACCATAGAATGAGATTCTGTCTTAAATAAAAGTAAAAATAATAATAGTAATAATAAAAACTTGTGATTGCCCTGCCTCAGCCTCCCTGAACTCACTATGGAGCCCAGGCTGGCCTTGGACTCACAGCAATCCAAGTTTCATCCTCCCAAGTACTGAGATTACATGTGTGTAACACCATGGCTGGTTTATATGGTGCTGGAGAATCTAACACAGGTTCTTAGTGCTTGCTAGGCAAGCACTTTAACCTCTGAGCTGTTTCTTCAGCCCTTAAAGTTTTCTCATTTTGAGATAAGTTTTGCTAAATTACTAAATTACCCAGACTTAGCTAGAACTCCCGTGTTAGCCTCCAGGACTCTGGGATTACAGGCATCAACCACCCACTCTGATTTAACTATTAATTTTCAAGACCTAATCAACTATCAGGTCTTCAGAGAAGACTCTTTTCCCCCACCCCAACACTGTCTTTGAAGTCAGGGTGCCTGTCCTCTGCTCCCAGTGTCCTGATAGTTTGTTTTCCTTAGCACTTCACACCTTAGTTTGCTCACAAGGTGTGTCCATCTCAATCTGTTATCTAAGGAAGGGACAGGATCTTCAGTCCTTGCCTTTTGTAACTATTTGTGTTAACACATTCTCTGCCTCAGTAGAGGCACCAAAACCATGTTGAAGGTTCTGTCTCTCATCCATCACTGAACTCCTGTGTGTACCCAGAGACCAATAGGGGCTTGGGGATTGTGTGTTGTATCACAATGAATGATTATGGTATATCTCTTCTCCTTTCAGCCCTGAACTTGCTCTCCATTGGGTGACTCTCTGAGTAGTTTTTTTTTTGTCTATTTTTGTGGTGCTGGAATAAAACCCAGGGCCTTGTGCATGCTAGGCATTCTACCACTAAACTATACATCCTAACACTTTTTATTTTGACACAGTTTCTCATTTTTATTTTTTATTTTATATTTATTTATTTTGAGACAGGGTCTCACTCTATAGCTCATGCTGATCCTGAACTCACTATGGAGCCCAGGCTGGCCTTGGATTCATGGCAATCTTCCTGTCTCAGGCATTCTGGGAGCCTGAGGGGAGGAGTCCAAGTCTCAGCATGGGCAAATTAGTGATTTAGCAAGAACCTGTCTCAAAGTCAGAAGTTATGGGCTGGAGGAATGGCACAGCAGTACCCTGGGTTGATTCTCCAACACTACATAAAGCTGGGCGTGGTGGTGCACACCTATAATCCCATCACTCAAGGCTGAGGCAGGAGATGAGTCCAAAGTCAGCCTGGGCTCCATAGTGAGTTTAGGACCAGCCTGGACTACACAGCAAGATTCTGTCTCTAAAACAAACAAACAAACAAACAAACAAAAAGGAAACAACAACAAAAATGGTCTGGATTAGAGCACTTTCATAGCAAGAACAAGGCCCTAGTTCAATTCTCCAGTCTCCCATAAACTAGTGTGGTGGCACATGTCTGTAAACCCAGCATAGGAGACTGAGGTAGAAGGATTGCTTTGAGTTCAAGGCCAGCCTGGGTACGCAATGAGTTCAAGTACAGCCTGGACTCTAGAGAGAAACCCCGTCTCAAAAAAAGGTAGGAGTTGTAGTTGGGGGCATGCTCAGTGGTTAAAGCACTTACCTAGCAAGCTCAAGGAACTGGATTTGATTGCCGGCACAACACCACACAAACCAGGTGTGGTGGGGCATGCCAACAGTCCCAGTACCTGGGAGGCTGAGGTAGGATGGTTGCTGTGAGTTTGAGAGTAGTCTTGGCTAAATAGATCAGGACCAGCCCACTGGATGACACAGTGAGTCCTTGCCTGCCTCGAAAGAAAGAAAGAAAGAAAGAAAGAAAGAAAGAAAGAAAGAAAGAAAGATGGCTGGGGTAAAAAAAAATAAAGGTGGGCATGGTGGTGATGGTGCAAGCTTGTAATCTGAGCATTTGGGAGGATTGCCATGTGTTTAAGGTCATCCTGGGCTACAGGGTAAATTCAGGACTAGCCTGGACCACAAAGTGAAACCTGGTCTTTGGGCTGGAGGAATGGCTCAGCATTTAAAGTGCTTGCCTAACAAGCACTAAGTCAAGTGCTAAGTACTCAAGTTTGATTCCCCCGCACCACATAAGCCAGGTATGGTGGCACATACCTATAACTGAGGCAGGATTGCCTAGTGTTTGAGGCTAGCCTGGGCTATATTTAGGACCAGCCTAGACTGCTGAGACAAGACTGTCTCAAAAAAAAAAAAAATTGCTGGGTGTGGTGGTGCATGCCTGTAATCCCAGTGCTCAGGAAGCTGAGGCAGGAGGATTGCTGTGTGTCAGAGACCATCTTGGACTGCAGAGTGAGATCTTGTCAAAAAAACCCCAAAAAAGTGAAAGAGAGATGGAATAAAATGAGAAGACAGACTTCGTGGAGAGGGTAAAACAGCAGACGCAGGGGTGGGGATGTGGAGGAGGTGGGAGAAGTGCCCAGGTTGGGGGTGGGGATGGGAATGGGGAAGGGAACCAGAAATGATGAAGATGAGATACATAAATGAAAAACAGAAATAAATGGGCTGGGGCGTGGCTACGTGAAGCCATAGGCCAGTACCACACACAGTAGCTCTGAGCCAGCTGGGCTCTGCAGGTGGCCAGCGCAGTTTCCCCTCCAGCCTGCGGCCTTCCGCACACACCGGTTGTAGCCTCTACTGACTCCTTGTGCTGTATCTTTACCCTCCCTCCTTTATCTTTCTTGCTTGCGGGGCACAGTGCACTTATTCTTCCCAAACACAACCGCTTGGCCAGGTGCGGTGGGGCACGCCTGTTATTATGGTCTGGATCTGGAATGTCCCCAAAAGCCGCACAGGTGCCATGATTTGCTCTCTGGGGTTGACCCACTGCCTTCTGGTGACATTACAAGGTGCAGCCCAGCAAGGAGGGGTCATGGTGAGCGGCTGTTCTCCACCAGACCATGCTGTTTTTGCCAGCCAACCACCAACAGAATGAGACCTCTGAAACGTGAGCTAAAATAAACCTTCTCCCCTTTAAGTTGTGGGTGTTGGGTTGTAGTCACAAATAAGTGGCTAAGATACCTTGAGTGGCTGAGGTAGGAGGATCTCAAGTTCAAGGCCAGCACGGGCAATTAGCAAACAGAAATTAAGAAGGGTTGGGAGCTGGGCCTGGTGACACAGGCCTAGAATCCCAGCACTCTGTATGGCGGAGGCAAGAAACTGCAAGTCTGAGCTCACCCTGGGCAGTTTATTCACTTCTGAAGCCCTTGTCTCAAAATACAAAACAAAGCGTTCAGAATTAGAGATGCAGCCCTTGGCAAAAGCCCTGGGGTCCATCCCAGCACTCTGTGGAAGAAGAGGCCGAGGATGCATCTCTCACTGTTCCCTGGGTTCAACTAACTCCCAGTACTAGAAAAAACAACCACTTGGATACTGTGGGTGTCCTTTGTCCTTCATGGGAATGCGCCTCCTCCCCTCCTGTTCACTGGACAAGCAACTAATCCACCTCAGACAATCCCTCCTCCAGGAGACCCAAGAGCATTAAACATACTCACCCCTGTAACTTAGTGTCGGATTGCTTGTTACCATGTCTTGGCATCCTCACAGCAGGCCGGCAGTGACTGCATGCTGAGAACATGGAGATGTCACATTTGCTAGGACAGTAGTGTCATCTTTCAGAGGTTTTTATGCCCAGCGCTACCCCTTCCTAGCTGTGTTATCATGGGCAAATCACTACAGCTCTCTGGGCTGGAGCTCTTTGTCTACAGTGGAAGCACATACTTCCCACAGCTGTCACAAGAAAGTTAAACTGACACGCTGAGCATTTTGCTGGCAGGAACAATCCCTACCGCGGCCACTGAGACTTCATTTCCTGTCCACTGCAGAAGGCAGAAGCCTAGAAACCCCACTGGCACTTCCGAGCCCAGGATCCCACCTTTCTAGTGCAATACCTGACAGTCAAGAAGCAGGGCAAGAACCACAGCACGCAGGCTTGTTGGGAGTATAAAAATAGGATTTCTTTTTTCCTTTTATCACATCAATTATCAAAGAAACAGTATGTAACAAAAATACAAAGCTCTGGCGGATATATTTTTTTTTTTTTGCTGTTTTTGTTTTTGTTTCTCCCCCCATACTCGACCCCCCCCCCCCAGTCCCATGCCAGGGAATGCCTGGCAAAGCCCAGGCGTGTCCCTGCAGTCACCCTGGGGCTCACGAGAAGCGGTGGTCCAGGTCTCTCTGGGGGCTGGCTGAGTATGAGTAGGCTTTGCCCAATACGAGACGGTCCCGCAGCAGCTTGAAGAAGGCATAGTAGTTGCTGAAGAGGATGAGGGCCAGTGAGATGGTCTGGTGCCACTTTTCGGAGGACATTAAGGAGTACAGCTGGTAGACAATGACGGCGCCCTCCAGCAGCAGCAGGATGTTGAGGATCCGCAGGGGTTTGCTGAAAAAGAACTGCGCAGGAAAAGATAGACACGGACCAAAGACATGCTCCGGAAATCTGCCTCTCGGATGGGGCTTTGGGTGGGCCAAGAAAGGGAATAAGCTCTCAAGACCCATGCGGATGTGGGCTACAAGGAAGACTTTGTGGGACTGGGCCTGGACTCTGCCACCTCATCGGTCTCTGCTGATAGTGCTTGTCCTGACAGTGCTGCTGCTTCGGCTTATGTCATTTAAGACATCATTCAACTTCTACCTCCACTGGAATTCTTTCTTGAGAGGTCTTACTCTTTCAACACTTTTTCAGGTCTAAAATCAACATGTTTGGCTACAGACGTAGCTCAGTGACTATAGTGCTTGCATAGCAAGCCCAAGGCTCTGGTTCAATTACCCAGCACCATATAAATCTTGGCTACAAAGTGAGTTCAGGACTAGGCTGCTGGATTATGGAACAAAATGCTGTCTCAAAAAATTAATAAATAAATAAAAAGGGGGCTGGCGTTAAAAAAAGAAAAGTAAAAGAAGCCAGGCATGTTGGCACATGCCTATAATCCCAGCACTCAGGAGGCTGAGCAGGACTGTGGTCAGTTCAAGGCCAGCCTGGGCTGCAGAGGGAGATTCTGCCTCAATCAATCAATAAAAATAAAATAAAGGGGCAAGAGGAATGGCTCAGCAGTTAAAGCACTTGCTTAGCAAGCCCTAAGTAAAGTGCTAAGTACACAAGTTTAATTCCCTAGCAGTACATAAGCTGGGCTTGGTGGTACACGCTTGTAATCCCTACTCTGGAGGCTGAGGCAGAAGGACTGCCATGAGTCCAAGGCCAGCCTGGGCTCCACAATGAGTTCAGGACCAGCCTGGACTACAGAGCAAGACCCTGTCTCAAAAAATAAGAATAATATTTATTTATTTATTTATATTTTTTGAGGCAGAGTCCCAGGCTGGCCTCAAACTCTTGGCCATCCTCCTTCCTCAGGCCCCCTGAGTGATAGGATTACAGGCATGTGCCACTACACCCAACTTACACAGTGCTGGGGAATCAAATTTAGGGCCTTGTGCTTGCCAGACAAGCATTCCAACCACCATGTTATTTGGTCCCTCAACATCTTTTATTTAAACATGTTTTTAATAGTGCTTATTAGTTTAGAAAATACTAGATTTCAGGCTGGAGGAATGGCACAGCAGTTAAAGTGCTTGCTGAGCAAATGCAAAGGACTCAGTTTGATTCCCCACATAAAGGTGGACATGGTAGCACATGCCTGTAATTCCAGCACTTGGGAGGCTGAGGCAGGAAGACTGCCAAGCCCAAGGCTAGCCTGGGCTATGCAGTGAGTTTAAGGCCAGTCTGGGCTGCAAAGCAAGACCCTGTCTCAAAAAAACAAAAACAAACAAAACAAACAAAAAACCTAACCAAAAAAAAAAAAAAAAAACAACTAGGTTTCAATGTATTGTTGCTGTTGTCTCTTTTTTTTAGTCATACTTGAGATCAAGCCCAGGGCCTTCACACTAAGCTACATCCCCAGCCATTGTTTTTTTCTTTTTATTTGGAGACAAGCAAGGTCTCACTGATTTGCTAAGATAGCCAGCCTGGGCTAGACTTTTTTTTTTTTTTTTTTGAGTCAGAGTTGGTCTCTGTAGCCCAGGCTAGCCCTGTACTCATGGCAGTCCTCCTGCCTCAGCCTTCCAGTGCTGGGATTACAGGCATGCATCACCATGCCCAGGTATGCGGTACTGGGGAATCAAACTTGGTGTTACGCTTGCTAGGCAAGCACTTTAACCACTGTGCCATTCTTCCCCCAATCCCCTTTTTAAGACAAGGTCTCACTCTGCAGCCCAGGATGATCCTGAACTCACTATGGAGCCCAGGCTGGCCTTGGACTCATGGCAATCATCCTGTCTCAGTCTCCTGAGTGCTGGGATTACAGGTGTGCACCACCATGCTTACCTTATGTGGTGCTTAGAGCTTGCTAGGCAAACACTTTAACTGCTGAGACATTCCTTCAGCCCAGCCCCCCCTTTTTTGACAAAAGGTCTCATTCTGTAGTTCAGGCTGGTCCTGAACTCACTGTGAAGCCCAGGATGGCCTGGTACTCATGATAATCCTCCTGTCTCAGCTTCCCAAGTGCTGGGATTACAGGGTTCACTATCATGCCTAGCTTTAGTAGTACTGGGGAATCACCCCAAGGCCTTGGGCTTGCTAGGTAAGCACTCTTAATCACTGGGCTATGCCCTCAGCTCCTGAGCTGAAAC
The DNA here is from genome assembly GCA_004027205.1 of Ctenodactylus gundi. Lineage (NCBI taxonomy): Eukaryota > Metazoa > Chordata > Mammalia > Rodentia > Ctenodactylidae > Ctenodactylus > Ctenodactylus gundi. The sequence continues at coordinate 62,906 of PVKB01004010.1, forward strand.
TTGTGATCTTCCTGAGGCCTCCCAGAGTGCTGGAATTATAGGCCTGCGCCACCAGCCCCATCTTAATGTGGTGTTTTCATTTTTTTTATATGTCATGTATTTTTGGGCCTGAACAAATTAGAATCTATGGCATTGACATGGAAAGTTATTAAAAACTCTACAGCCTCAAGACTTCCTACTTACTGCCTGTGTTGTGTGGCATCCCTAGTTAGGATGGGAGCTTCTAGGAGACAACGGTAACCCAGTGTTCCAGGGCAAGGTAGACTGTAGGACTCAAGAAACATTTTCTAGCTGGGCCTGCTGGTACAGACCTGTAATCAGCATACTGGGAAGCTGAGGTAGGAAGATGTCAGGTTTGAGCCCAGTTTAGAGCAACTTAGTTCTAAGACCCTGTCTCAAAATTGAAAATCAAAAATGGGCTGGGAATTTAGCTCAGCATAGAAAAAAGGCCATGGGCTTGATGCCTAGTACCACCAAACCAAAGCAAACCAAACCAAATCAAACCCATTTTCTACCAGTGGCAAGAAACAGAGAACTTCCAGAAACCAGGATGCCAGGCAGAGACCATTCTGCACCTGGCAGGCTGCAAGACTCTGCATAAATCCCTTCTCTCTGGGCCTCAGGTTTCTCTACTGTAAAATGAAGATAACCGCCCAGATAACTGTGATCTGTAGAGCTCCAGTTTCCATGGAGTCTCTTAGGAGCTTCCATGGGGCGAGTAGGAAGCGAAGGGGGTTCTAATCACAACACAGCAGTGCCACGAAGTCCTGTCAAGATGGACTTTGGTCTCTGTGTTGGAAAAAAGGAATCTGACAATAAAACAGAACAGAGAAGACTAAGCTAGCAGATTCTGACAGCCGTTCCCCATGATGCTGAGCCATCACCGCCACTGTGGGCCCCAAGCTTCCCAGTAAGGTTTTCTTGCCATTTGTATCTACAAAGAGGGCGAGCCCTGGGATGTCTCTCATACACAAGGTTCCAGGGAATACTAAAGGGCAGGTGCATGAGAAGAGATTAGCACAGTGCCTGGCACACAGCAAGAAATAACTGTTGGATTTTAACTGCCACTCCTTTATTGTGGCACTAGAGATTTAGCCCAGGGCTTCACGTCGAGCTATATCCCAGCCCCTCCATCTTCTTTGAGATAGATTCTCGTTCTGTAGACCATGCTGCTCCTGAACTCACTGTGTACCCCAGGCCTTTGGACTCCTGGCAATCTGCCTGCCTCAGCCTCCTGAGGGCCGGGATTACAGGTGTGCATCACCATACCCAGTTTATATGGTGCTGGGGAAGTGAACTCAGGGGCTTGCGCTTGCTAGGCAAGCGCTTTAACTTTAACAGCTATGCCATTTCTCCAGCTCTCCAGCCCATTTTTAAAATTTTTGATTTTGAGATCGGGCTTACTAAGTTAAGTTGCTCAGGCTGGGCTTGAACTTATCTTTCTGCATCAGCCTCCCAGAGTGCTGGGAGTACAGGCCTGCACTACTAAGGCCCAAATGAACACCTTTCACTGTATGGTCTTTTCCTCCATCCAGTACTCTGAAAGATCTGTTGACCAAGTGGGTGACAGTTATGCAGAGATCATGTATGTGGCTGTCCTCATGCCACAGGTGTGCAAACTTCCTCTGGGTGTGGGAAATACTAAAAATAGCTTTCTCTTGCTGTGTGCAAGTTCCTGCCTGTTGGTCCCACCCAGCCCCTGCCCTCTAGATCAGGCCCCAACCTCCTTCCCAGGGGAGGGGACTCACATGGAACCGGAAGTGGGAGACATCAGAGGGAATGGCCACGTTGTAGTGGCCAACGGCTTTGTAGACATTCTTGCTGTGTTTCACCAGCACACCCTGTGGCCACATGCATTCTTCAGTCCACCTGGAGGCATAGCCCAGAAATGCCCGTTATCCCCAGTCATCTCAAGAAAAGGGGGTATGAGAAGACTGGGCACATGGTGACCACCAGGGCTTTACTATCACTTAGACACAATGACTTTCTTTTTCTAGGTCTCAATTGCCCCCTCTGTAAAATGGGGCAAGAATTCCGAGAAATTCCTTTTACTGGGAGTCAGAAGGTCTAAGAAACTGTAAAGAAAACCCTCTTTCCTCTCTGGGTGTATCTGCTCATCGGATAGCACTTCTACACACCAATCAGTCTATCCAAACTGTTTGCATGGTCTCTGTAAAATGGCGGGCTGAATGTGACCACTGCCTCTTTAAAACATGTTGAAGGCTTCCCAGTATCGTCCTGTGGATGGATCTCACAACAAAGCTCAAAATCAAGCCCTGAGAAACATCAGCATAAAACACCCGCGCCAACTGGATTGACTTTTCTATTGCCTTCTCTTTCTGGAAAGTTCATCATCCTCAAAACCCTGGCTCCTCAGAAAATCTTCCTCAAACTCCTCAGATACTCCGAAGTCCTGTGAACCTGCAGCTACTGGTCCACATTCCCTGAAGTTTGGCCTTAATGTAGTTCCCTGTCTGTATTTCTCACTAGGCTAGGAGTCCTTTAGGGAGGGTATGGTGTCCAAGTTATCTTTGTGTCTCCAAAGCATGCTACAAAGCCTGGCACTGAGAGGCCTCATGAGCGTGTGAATGAGACTATGAGAACAACAAAGAGGTTTCTTCCAATGTTCTGTAAGACCTTCTAGACCTGGGTCCTGGGCCAGAGACTGAGAGCCACAATCTCTCTCTAATGCATACTTCTGCCTCATTACTTCATTTGGCAACTAGTTATGGTCTGGTGGAATAGAGCTCAGTGGTTAAAGTACTTATCTACCAAGTACAAGGCCCCAAGTTTGATTTTCCCACATAAACTGATGATGGAAGTGTGTGCCTATAATCCTAGCAATTGGGAGGCTCCGACAAGAAGACTGCCATGAGTTTGAGGCAAGCCTGGGCTACAGAATGAATTTAGGACCAGCCTGTCACAAACAAAACAAAACAAAATAAAAAAACTTAGTTATCATGTTACACAACCACAATGATGAACTGCTCAGAATATATGCCAAATGAAAGAAGCTGTCCCGAGTATCTACTTATGATTTCATTTATATGAAATTCTAAAATAGGTAAAGCTAACCTATGGTGGAAGAAAGCAGAAAGTTCTTAAGGGTAGGGGTTGCCACAAGGGCCACGAGGAAATTTTTTTGAGAGACTAGGAATGTTTTAAACCTTGATAAGGGTAGTTACGTGGGTATATATAACTTTATAAAAACTCAAAAAATTATATAGTCTGCAATTTGTATATTTAATTTGATGTCATTTTAACACTCCCAAAAAACTATACACAAAATCATAAAAAAAAGTAGTGTACCTATCATAAGCCAGTTGTTCTGACAGGAGAGAGGAGATAACTACAGGCTACACAGGTGAGGGCCTTGACCTCTGGAATCTTTTAGCCCTGGAATGGCACACATGAAACTAAGCAACCAGCAGGAAGTACCAAATATAATGAGAATGTGCTGTGTGGCACTGAGGAGAGGGAAGGCACTGAGTCTAGGGGGTGGTGGGGGCGTCCCTGGAGGAAGTGAAGTGCTAAAGGATGAACACGAGCTAACCAGCAGAAGGTGGAAAGATAGACCATTCCAGACAACAGATACATAAAGGGCCAAAGCCTGGATGTCACGTGCAGAAAGCATCTGAGGATGGGAAGGGGGCTGGTCTGGCTAGAGCAGCATGTCAGCAAGGCACAGTAAGAAACGAGCCCAAAAGGCTGGTGGGACCCTGTCTACCAGCTGGCAGCAATGCCGCAGAGCTTGGATCTTATCTAAGGTCCTCGGTGAGCCACATACAGGTGGATCCTTGGATTCAGCTCCATTCTGTCTTCCTGTCCCTCCCTCTCCTCAGCGCTTGAGGCTAAGCCCCCCTTTTTGGCCCACTTGTTGATGCCCAGTTATTTTCCAGAACACTTGAAGAAAGCAGAAAAGGCACTCTGATTGGCACAGAGGGCCAACACCAGGAAGCTTAGCTTCTGAATCCTCTCTCTTCTGTAGGCCTCTCTACAAACCTGTTCTAGGGATCTCCTAGACTGTCCTGCCATGCCTCCTTGTCCTGTGCCCAAGACTCAGGTGTGATTCAGAGGTGGTCTTGGCCTTGAAAGGCTTCCAGTCTAATGGCGAGATACAAGCAGGAAAATTAGTACAACCCAGGGTAAAAAGTACTTTGATATTTCCTGCTATCACCTGCAGAAACATCAGGCCCTAATGAAGAACAAGGCAGGCTAAGGGGAGGACAGCCTAGCACCTCCGAGCTCTGGATCAAGGTGACATCTACTCTTCTTTGGGTATGATATCCTAAAGATAAGCCTCTTTCACCTCACACATTCTTTTTCTTTTTTGAGACAGGGTCTCACTCTGTAGTCCAGGCTAATTGTGAACTTACTATGGAGCCCAGACTGGCCTCAAACTCACAGCAATCCTCCTGCCTCAGCCTCCCAAGTGCTGGTATTACAGGTGTGCATATTATTATCATTATTATTCCTGTACATAGCTATCTCCTCAACCCTGGCTGGGATCACTATCAGCTAACATAACACTGCATCCTGTCCCAGTTCGATGTTTCTGAAAGCACACCTTGGAGTGGTCCCTCTACAATTCTCCTGGGCCTGTAGGTCTAAAACTTCTGTGCTGATATGCCAACACCAGGCCTGGTTGGGACAGGGTAGAAGTAAATGTCTACTGAAAGCACAGGTGACCTGACAGCTGAGTGGGGGAGTAAGCACGTGACACAGGAGAGAAGCAACAGGCGACCAACGCACAAGCAATTCACTCAGGGTGAATTCATAAATGAGGTGACAAATGAGGAAGCAGAGGAAGCCTCGAATTACTACTTGTCCCCCTGCATCTCCTGTATACAAGCTCCTCAAGGACAGGGAACAGGTCTGTCTTAGGCTCCACCACACCCTGCTCTGGACAGAAGGCCCAATCTACAGGGCAGCCTCAATAGCTATACATCGGGTGACTGGATGAATCAAGAAGCAGGTAGGCAAGTGACTCCACACCCTGACCAGGGGCGAGGGGTGGGGCAGAGCAGGCAGGCAGGGCAACTCACGGGTGCTGCAGCACATTGGAGCACAGTGCTGGGTCCACCTTCTGCCAGCAGCCCAGATGAGCAGCCGCCTTGTGCAGCAGGTCACAGTAGCTGGCCGGCAGGAGGTGCTGCATGAGGATCACCGAGGTGCTGATGGACACCAGCAGGAAGAGCTCGCAGGACCAACGCTTGTCATAGTAATGTGTGTTCTGGGGATAGAAGGACGTGGGTAAGGGGCAGCACACCCACAACAGCCTCACTCCTTCTCCCTTCCCTGATTCTACCTGCCTCAGAAGTCTACTCAGGATGGCGTAAAATCAAGACTTAAACACCTAACAAAGGCAGTTTACACACTGTGCCCACCAGTCAGTTTGCTACAAAGAAAAATTGCTCCCGCTGTCCTTTCATGCCGGGCCAGAGCACAGGCTTGGGACCCAAGAGATCCTAACCCTAATCCTGGCTCTATTACTTATCAACTCTTGACTAATAATTATAGTTACATGACTCACAACAAGTTATTTACCTTGTTTGTGCTTTATTTTCCTTATCTCATTAAATGAGGATGAGAGTGACCACTAATCACCTCTGAGAGCATTAGAAGGGTTACCACACACACAAAAACTCCTTGTAGATTGTGGGTGCCTAACAGACAGTCTTCTCAACCTCAAATCTTTAGGAATAGTGCCTGCTGTGGTAATGTTTCAAGTGTACTGCAGCTGAGGAGGCACCTTCCCAGGACACTGTACCTAGGCTGTGGGGTCACTCAGGTCTGGATGAATCCTGGCTTCCCTCCTTAAGGACAAAGGAGGACGCTGTGACATACCTGTGCCAAAAAAGCCACTGAAATACAAAGTCACTGTTCTTCATTATCAAGTGTTATGAATAACAACAGTATGTCTCCACTGGCTCAGTGACCTTAGACAGGTTACTTTCTTTCAGAGAATCTTGTTCTCTGTACTCTATAATGCAAAGAATAACCTCTCCAACTTTATAGAGAACACATGGGAAATCCCGCCATACACAGCAGTTATTTATGCCAGCAGGAGGTCTCATTTGAACAAGTGGCAGGGGAAAGTCCCACCCAAGCCCTGTCCCTCCCCGACTTGAGCTCTGTACCTTCACAAACCAGACAGGCACAAAGGCCACGTAATAGGCACTCAGCATGGAGCTGACCAGCACTTCTTTCATGCGCCAGTTGAAGTCCATCTTGAGAAACTCTACTTCGCTGCGGATGAGGCTGGGTGACAGGCAGCAGGCATGGGTGGGCATGGCTTCCGGGCCATACAGCTGTCGCGTGTGCTGCTTCCATGTCTCCCGCAGCGTTAGGAGGTAGTCCCGGCTCCTGGCCAGGCCGCTGACCGCCTCCCGGGGGCCCATGGAGGCCATGTGGCTGAAGAGGTTTGTCTTGCGGAGATCACAGTTCAGTTGCAGGAACGGAATGTACATCCCAAACCTGCCGGGGAGGAAAGTGGTGAGGGCCGGAGGGTCCATGGGCCATGGCCACAGCCATGAGCCCCAGAGAGGACGCTGCTTTCTCCTTGGCTCTTCTGGCTGCTCACAAGGGAGAATTTATCCACCTTCCAACCATCAAGCCTCCCATCCAACGGTCATTCAACACGTCTTAACATCAGGTGCAGATATTGGGGACGCAGTAAAGAGCAAAAGATGGAGACCCTGTCATCACTGTCTAGTAGTGACGGCTAATAACAATGATGGCCGCTGTACATTGGCATAGCCATTGTTCCAGGCACTGTACTAAATGCTTCGTATGTATTCTCTTTTTCTTTCTTGTAGAATTGATATGTGTTAGATTCTATGATTTTTTTTTTCCTTTATCAGCTGTGGCCCAGAGAGGTGACATAAATTCCAAAAGATTATGACATAAATAAGAAAAAAACAGAGCAAGGGTGCAGACCCGGCTCTGGCTGGTACCGAAGACCAAGACAGACACTCAAAAAATCACTTCTAGGGACTGAAGGAATGGCACAGTGGTTAAAGCACTTGCCTTGCAAGTGCAAGGCCCTGAGTTGAATTCCCCAGCACCACAAAAATTGGGAGAGATGACACACGTCTGTAATCCCAGCACTCAGGAGGCTGAGGCAGGCAGATTGTCCTAGGTCCAAGGTCAGCCTGGGCTATCCCCGGTGACTTTAGGACCAGCCTGGGTTACAGATCAAGACCTTGTATCCAAAAAAAATATAAATAAATAAATAAATAAATAAAAGGGGCTGGAGGAATGGTTCAGTGGTGAAAATGCTTTCCTACCAAGTGCTAAGTTAAGCACTAAGTGCCAAAGTTTCATTTCCCAGCACCACATAAACCAGTGCTGTGATTACAGGTCTGTGCCACCACGCTCACCTAACAGCTGTGTTTTTGAGACAAGGTCTCAATAAATTGCCCAAGATGGCCTCAAACTTGTAATCCTCCTGTCTCAGCTTCCTGAGCAGCAGGAATTATAGATGTGTGTCAATGTACCCAGCTCTTACAGTGTTTTTTGAATGTATGGCTGGTACTGTATGAGAAGAAAACTAGATGGAGCCACAGAATGGAAGAACAGTCAGCCCTCCATGTCTGTCTATCCCCCGCCTACAGAATCAAGCCACTATGGTCTGGAAACATTCTATCCAAAAGAGAAATGGTACACTGTCGTTGATGTGTCCTATCTAGTTAAGTCTACATACTGGCATATTCCTATTTGTACTGAATATATATAGGCTTTTTTTCTTGTCATTGATTTCTTATTTATTTACATATATACTTTTTTTTGAGACAGAGTCTCACTCTACAGCACAGACTGGTCTTGAACTCACTATGGAGCCCAGGCTGGCCTTGGACTCACGGCAACCCTCCTGTCTCAGTGCTGGGATTATAGGCATGCACTATCACGCCCAGCTTGTGGTGCTAGGGAATCAAATTTGGGTACTTAGAACTTGACTTAGCACTTGGTAGATAAGCACTTTAACCGCTGAGCCATTCCTCTAGCCGTCTTATTTATTTATTTTTGAGACAAGGTCTCACTCTGCAGTCTAGGCTGGTCCTGAACTTGCTATGTAGCCCAAACTGGCCTTGAAGACACACAAACCTCCTACTTCAGCCTCCTAAATGCTGGGATTATGTGCCACCATGCCTAATTTACAGACTAATTTTTATATGGTGCTGGGGAATCTAACCCTTGGCCTTATGCATGCTCGCAAGCACCCTAACCACTGAGATAAGCCACCAAAGCTTCCTCTGATTTTGCTATCTACAGAGTATCTTGAACTGAATCCTCCAGGAAGGACTATATTATGAAAACTCAGTTAATACCGAGCATAGTACATGACACATCATGGTAGGTTCTTTTTATAGGCTTTCTTTTTTTCCCAGGTTATGGCCCTCAATTTCCCTGGGCACCAAAATTACACATCCCTAAAAAGGTCCCTGGGCTGCCCTGAAAAGATTAAGGTCAGCGAAAGTGTTATCTTTCTTTTCTTTTCTTTCTTTCTTTTTTTTTTTTTCAAGACAGGGTCTCACTCTGTAGTCCAGGCTGGTCCTGAACTCATTATGTAGACCAGACTGGCCTCAAACTCACAGTAGTCCTCTCACCTCAACCTCTATCGTACTGGGATTACAGGAGTGTGCCACAATACCTGCCTAATGTGATGCTAAAGAATGCAACTTGGGACCCTGAACTTGCTAGGCCAGTGCTTTAACCACTGAGTTAATCCTCTAGCTCTACTTTTCTTTTTCTTGCTTCTCTCCTCCCCCAACCACTGAAGATTAAACCCAGGATCTTCATCCTGGGCTACATCTCCAGCCCTTTTATGTTTTCTTTAAAAATTCTGAGACAGGGTCTCACTAAGTTGCTAAATTATCCTGGCTGGACTTGAACTTGCAATTATCCTGCCTCAACCTCCCAGAATGCTGGGATTACAGGTTTGTGGCAAGCCTAGCACTGTGCTGCATTTCTGAACAACGATAATTTTTTATTTTCTTCTGGGGCCCTAAGAGAGGATATCTGTGTGTCCCTGGTCATGTAACTTAACTTCTTGAGGCTTCTGCTTTCTGTCCACAAGACAGGGATGTTACCATTCTTCCTGTGGTAATGTTAAGCAAGATCTTAGAAAATCGTGGGTAAGAGCAGCATAACCCTTAACTTGATACAGTGCACATGCCTGAAGATTCAGCTACTTGTGATGCTTAGGTAGGATGCTTGAGTATAAGAGTTCATAGTCATCCTGGGAACTTACCAAGATCCTTTCTCTTAAAAAAAAAATTCCAGGCAGGTTGGCACAGGCCTACAATCCTAACACACAGGAAGCTGAGGCACGAGAATTGTGAATTTGAGGCCAGCCTGAGCTATGTAGTGAGTTCAGGACAAGCCTAGACTACACAGTAAGACCCTGTCTCAAAAAAAGTATAACCTTTGGGATCACGAGGTCTAAATTAAAATCCGAGCTCTGCTGCTTACTAGGTCTGTGATTTAGGACAACTTATTTACACCTGTAATCTCAGCACTCAGAAGACAGGAGGACTGCCATGACTTTGAGGCCAGTCTGGACTACACAGCAAGTTCAGGACAAGCCTAGACTACAAAACAAAACCCTGTCTCAAAAAAAAGGCAAGTTATTGAACCTCTATAAACCTCAATTTCCTTAACTTGCCCTATGTTGTACAGTTACATGGGTTGAATTGATCCTCTTCTTTCAAGCAGGCATTAAGATTAAAAAGTGTTTTCAGAAATACTCTAATTTAGGTCTTGCAATAGGTACCACCCTCCCCCAAATGCAAGATGCCCGGCTCAGAATAGCAGATCAGCATAATTTTGTTGAGAAAAGAAAGAGGCCAGGGATTTTATGGGGACAGGAAAGATTAAAACAGAATTTCCGAAATACTCTTCAGGATACCCTGCGAGGCTGGGTGTGGTGGTGCAGGCTTATAATCCTTGCACTCTGGGAGGCTGAGGCATGAGGGTCCCAAGGCTGGTCCCAGCCTGGTTGACTTAGTGAGACCTTGCCTTAATGAACAATAATAATGGGCTAGGGATATAGTTTGGTACAAACACTCTGGGTTCAATCCCTAGTACTAAAGGGGTCATGCTTCTGGGGATATAGCTCAGCAGTTAAAGCACTTGCCTAGCAAGTACAAGGTGTGATTATCCAGCACCACATATGTCATGTGTGTTGTGCTCCCAGAACTTGGGAGGCTGAGGCAGGAGGACTGACACATGTTCAAGACCAGCCTGGGTCTACATAGTGAATTTAGGACCAGCATGGACTACAGAGCCAGACTTTGTCTCAAAAAAAAGAGAAAGAAACAGAGAAAGAGAGAGAGACAGAAAGAAGGGTGGAAGGATATCCTGTAGGAATGAGGGGGAGGGTAGCTATGTGAAATTATGAGCCTCAGATTGAATTTCAAAGGCAGCTCCCTGGTTTTACCGCTAAGAAGAAAGGTCTTGTGATCAATTAAACTATTTGTTGAGGACTGGAAGAATAGCACAGTGGTCAGAGAGCTTGCCTATCAAATGCAAGGCCCTGAGTTTGATTCCCCAGCACCATATAAACTGGGCGTGGGGTGTGACAGTACATGCCTATAATCCCAGCACGCAGGAGCTGAGTCAGGAGGACTGCAGTGAGCTGTGGCCAGTCTGGGATACACAGCAAGCTCAGGACCAGTATGGACTGCAGAGTGAGACCCTGTCTCAAAAAAAAAAAAAAAAAAAAAAAGAATAGGGGCTGAAGGAATGGCTCAGTGGTTAAAGCGCTTGCCTAGCAAGTGCTAAGACAAGCACTAAGTACCCGAGTTCAATTCCCCAGCACCACATTAACCAGGCATAGTGGATGTGGTTTTATATTGGAAAGATCATACGCCAAGTGTGGCATCGTTGGGTATAATGCTTGAAGACAAGTTTTTAACATCTGATTGTTTACTGTTCTTGGACTGTATGTGATCAGACTGCCCTTTGAATAAAATATCAAAAAAAAAAAAAAAAAAAAGGCTGGAGATGCAGCCTAGTGCAAAGGCCCTGAGTACAATTCCTAGTACCACAAAAAGACTAATTAATTAAAATAAAAAAGGAAGAAGAATTATACTGGTAACTCAAAAAACATTCAAAACCAGAAACTGAAGAGGTTGTTTTTTGACAGTAGAACTAAAAATCTTTAGTATGGGGTTGGCAGCTTTTGCTTTTTATTATAAGCCTTTCAGCATCAGTTTTAATTTTTTTGTGATGTACTTGTATTATGTCAAAAATTTAACAATAAAAAATAAAGCAAAATAGTGGCATGACATCATTGTCTTAGTACTGGGGATTGAACTCAGGGCCTTTGCACTGAACTACATCCCACCCCTTTTTAATTTTTTTTTTCCCCATTTTGAGACAGGATCTCACAGTCATTAAGTTGCCAAGGCTGGGCTTGAATTTGTAATTACAGGTATGTGAAACATGCAATCCCAGTACTCTGAAAGACTGAGGCAGGAGGTTCACAAGTTCAAGCCCAACCCAGGCCATTTAGCAACTTAGTGGCAAAAAAAAAAAAAAAAAAAAAATTAAAGCAGTGAGGATGTAGCTTACATAGCTCCTTGGTTCAATCCTCAGCAGTGCAAAATGGAATAAAACTAAAATAGAGCAAATAAAGTGTCCAAGCAGGGTGTGGTGGTGCATGCCTGTAATCTGAACACTCTGGGATGCTGAAGTAGGAGCATAGGAAGTTAAAACCCAGGCTGGGCAAGTAAGTGACTTTGCAAGACCATTTAAAAATAAAAATATAGGGGCTGGTGGAATAGCACAGGGGTTAAAGCACTTGCCTAGCAAGCTAAGACCCTGAGTTCAATTCCCCAGCACCACATAAACCAAGCATGGTAGTGCATGCCTGTTAATTCCAGCACTTGGGAGGGTGAGGCAAAAGGACTGCTGTGAGTCCAAGGCCAGCTTGGGCTACACTGTGAGTTTAGGACCAGCCTGGACTATAGAGTGGACCCTGTCTCAAAACAAAAAAACAAACAAACAAAAGGGCTAGGAAGGTAGCTCAGTGTCAAGGCCCTGGATTAATTTTCAGTGCCACAAAGTAATCAATTATTGACAGTTTTAAACAGTACAACCCTTTGAAGGGCAATCTGTTAATATCTTGGTAAATATAAACAAACATGCTTTTTGTGCAGTGATTTTACTTCTGGGAATCTGTGGTGAAGATATACTGGATAGTATGCAAAGATTTATGGGTCTATTGTTAAGAATAACAAAAGGCTAGAAAAACCTCAAAAATCAAAAAAAAAAAAAAAGACAAGTCAACTTGAAATTTTGTACAACAAATAGTCTGAACTGTTCCCATATATATTTCCAAGGAAAAATAACTGTTACGTGATTATTTGGAAAATGTATGAAAAATGTAGTAAATTGCATAATATCATACATAGAGTAAGTTCTTTTTTTCCTCCTTTTTGAGAGAGAGGCTCACTCTATAGTCTCAGTTGGTTTGGAACTCATAATACAGGCTGGTCTAGAATTCATAGAAACTGTCTCAGTTTTATAAGTGCTGACATTACAGGTATGCACCACTAGTCCAGCTAATTTTTATATGGTGCTGGTGATTTGAACCCAGGGCCTTGTGCAGCACACTAGGCATTCACTAGAACCATGGACCTATAGTCCTAACCCAAACTTATTTTTTAAAATTCCATGGAACTCTGAAAGGCTGAAGAACAAGATCACATGTTCAAGTCCAGACTGGGTATCCTAGTGACTTAGTTAAGAGTCTGTGTCAAAATAAAAAGTCTGTTTCAAAATAAAAGAGTCCGGGGTTGGAGTGCAGTGCTTACCAGTACTGGGCGGGGGGGAAAGCAAATGTAAATGCATTTTGCTCAGAAAAAAATTTGGAAAAATGTATTGCAAATGAATGAATTTCTGGGATTATGTGGGACTTTCTATTTCCTAGATTAAAAACCAACATATAGAGCTGGGAAAATGGCTCAGCAGTTAAAGCGCTTGCCTAGCAAGTGTTCTATCAAGCACCAAGTACCCAATTTCAATTCTCCAGCACCACATAAACTGGGTGTGGTAGTGCATGCCTATAATACCAGCACTTGGGAGGCTGAGGCAGGATAATTGCCATGAGTTCAAGGCCAGCCTAGGTTCTATCCTCAGTTCTGGACCAGCTTGGGCTACAGAGCAAGACCTTGTCTCAATAAAAGAAAAAAAAACCTACATACAGCACTGGGGCAGTAGCTCAGTGGTAGAGTGCTTACCAAGCATGCTTAAGGCCTTAGGTTTGATCCTCAGTGTCTGTATATATATATATACTTTGGCAGAGTTTAATGTTCTTATAAGACATAAATATCACTCTAAAATTAAAAACTAGACATCACTGAATCATGCACAATGGGACCCCAATGCCAGGACCTTTTTAGGAACGTAGGATAGAAAGGGAGAAGTGTCCAATGACCTGCAGCTTCCCAGGGACTAGGGCAGGCTCAGTGTCAGGAAGTTCATGGACCAGGGTTGAGAAATGATCGTTAATGTCCAGGCAGCCAGGAATTTGCCCAAGGTAGTCAATTCTGACCCCTTGCCAAGTTCTGTTCAATTCTAGGTCAGACAAGGGCACTCCTGAACTCTTTTCAGGTACTATCTGTCCATCCTCATCAATCTGAGTTTAACAGATACCAGGACAGACATACACCGTATACCATGCACATACAGACACACATACAAACAGGTCTCCTTCATGCACTGACACCTACCCAGAGACATGCATACATGCAGGTGCTTGCTAGCACACAGACTTGGGGAAGCACAAGAAATTACAAGAATGCTGAGACACAAAGAAAAAGAGAGAAGGAAAGAGAAAGAGAAGAAACCAGAAAGAAAAATGGAGACAAAGCCCATGCATTTCCCTGGGGGATATATACTTAGAAGAGTTCCAATCTGACCTCCCATCAAGGAGAAATAGGGTCGGCTAGGCTACCTCAGTTTCTTCTGCAAAAGGCAGCTAATCTACTGATTTCGGGAGGATGTCATCGGCCAATGTGAGAAGGTACTCTTTCGCTTGCTTGGGAATCTGTCTTGATATGGCGGCAGGACAAACCAACCACACCAAGGACAGAGGCAGGGCCAGGGGCCAGGGGCCAGGGGCCAGGCGCCGGGCAGAGGAGGGGTGGAGTGAGGGTACTCACGGATAGCAGAGGAACAGGAGGTTCAGGAAGGAGTAGGTCCTGAAGAGGTGGATCAGGGATCGGCACAGACTCCAGCCTGTTGCCGTGAGAACGGTGAAGCGGGTGAGGAACAGCAGGATGGAGCGAAAGAGGGAGACCTTCCCCCTCTGAGAGGCCTGGGGCAGGACGAGACAGGATGGATGGAGCTTGGAAGGAGGCCACTGGGGATGGGCCCCGCTTCCACCCAGGATGGTCTGTGATCCCACCCGGGGAGAGGTCTGCAGCAGGCTGGGCAGAATCTGGCAAGGTGAATGCTTCTCTTTGATGCCCAGCAAATTGTGTGGACCAATGGGATGCGATTAATGTTCTTCAAATGAATACAAAGGGAGCCCTAAGGATACACCTCAGGGCTGAAAGGGTGGGTGTGTGTTCTTGTCACCCCCAGGGAAAAAGGGCAGTCCCAAAGTCCCTGGACAGCCTCTAGAACCCAATCACCTCCTTCACGATGGACCCAATGAAGCGGCGGCCCAGAACAATGGTGGTCACCATCAGCAAGTTGAAGTCGATCAGGTGGAAATTCTGTCAAGGGGCAGAGGCCTGGGGGTCACGTAGGCCCTTTGCTCATACACAGGCTTTTCTTAACACCCATCACCTCCCCTGCCCAGTCCTTTTCGGGGAAACTGCTCCCATTCTCTGACCTTCATCGGCCTCCAGCTGAGTCAGGCCAGGAAATTACCTAGAGGAGTAGAACAGGACCCAGAGAAGGGAAGTGGGGCAGTCCCTGAGGATAAGAGAGTGGCGCATGAGCCCTCCTGCTCTCAGCACCCATGCCCCGTCCCTGCATCTCCTCTTTCGACAAGGCTCTCTCCACCACTAAAACGCTCATATTTATGACTGTGGTTCATCTTCCCAATTGGACTTAAGATGCTGAACAGCTTCTTCTTCTTTTTTTTTTGGAGACAGAATTTGGCTTAGTCCAGGCTGGCCTAAAACTCAAGGCAATCTTCCTGCCTCAGCTTCCCAAGTGCTGGGATTGCAAGTGTATGCCACCATACCCAGCTACTATGTGGTGCTGGGGGACAGAACCTGGGGCCTCGTGTTTCCTAGGCAAATGCTCTGATCCCTGAGCAATGTCCCAGCCCCAAGACTCTCAGCTTCTTTAAACAAAACTGTTAAGTTCCATCTCTGCTACCCTCACAATGCCTAGCGGAGCCCTAAGAATACTAGGAATATATATGCAAGAATCATCAGTTTCCTGTTCCTTCTACACCCTTCATGCCCTGCATGTTGCCAGTGCAGGGTGGTGCTTGGTAGATTATGCTAAACTGAAACTAAATGTGCCTCACATACATGCACGCGTGCACGCACGCTCACTTGTAGACACGCATGCTCACACCTACCAGGGAGGTGTGAGAGGGCGGGTGGGAGGGCGGGTACCACCACACTGTCTTATATATGTTGACGTAGTGGACAAAGAGGGCGATGAGCTGGCAGAAGAAGAGCTGCAGCTCAAACAGAATGCTGGCCTGGACAGGCAGCTCGGGGATCTTGCAGTGCTGCAGAGGCACGACAGTCTGTGTAGCCAGCGGAGGGCTGGAGAGGCCGGTTCCAGAGCTGCTCCTGGAGGTGAGAAGGGGAAAAACATCCGGATATGAGCAGAGAACCTCACTAGGAAGGGCTTCCGGGGAAAGGATTGTGAAGGAAGATCAGGAAAGCAGTTAGCGACAGGCATGAAGTCCTCCTAATATTGCCTGGCAGACAATGGAACTGACAATCTTTCCTATCCCTAATTTTATTTAGGTCTTCCAAACCCCCCAGCAGTGAATTATTAGGTGCAGTTTACAGATAAAGAACAAGAGGCCCAGGGAGAAAAGGCAACTTGTTTAAGTCACCAGCAAATCAGCAGAACTGTAACTGAATCCAGCCTGTGGGTCTACTCTACCATGTGCCGTGCTATCCGCACAAGCAACCACCTCAATTCCTCTGGATTTTTCTGTGCTCACTTGTCTTTAATCTCCCCCTAGGCATCTAAGAACCCCATCAGGGAGGCCCTGTCCACTCAGCCACAGTGAGGGGTGAGAAACCGGGAGGTGGTTTACCTGGTTCGGGAACGAACACTGGTCACGGATGCACTGGAAGTGTGGCCCCCACCAGAGCCCCCTGAGGATCCTGGCTCACAGAGTGGATTTCGACAGTAAGATGTCCTGTTGGGACCTCTTCGTCCTCCTGTGGGACTCAACACAAAGCAGATGCTCAAACAAGGGGGCATATAGCAAGGGTTAGAGCAAGCTGGGTGTGATGACACACGCCTGCAATCCCAGTGCTTGGGAGGCTGGGGCAGAAGGATCATAAATTTGAGGTCAGTCTCAAACTATTCAGCAAGCTGAAGGCTGGCCTGGACTGCACAGCTAGACCATCTCAACCAAAACCAAACCAAAACAAAAGGACAACAGGATAACAGCATCTCATTTTACCATTTAATGCTCACAGGAGGCTATGATCTGGGCCCGCCCACCTCACTTCTCCGCCCTCATTCCACCCATCCTTCGCCTCACTGCCCAGCCTAGAACACACTCCTAGCCGCCCTTTCCTGGCAAGCCAAGCTTCTTGTTACTGCTTGCACCTGCTGTATCCTCATTCAGGAAAGCCTTTCCCTGACTTCTATTTTTGATTTAGCATTCTTCTTTTACCGTGCTGGGTATCAAACCTAGGGCTTTGTCCATGCTAGGCCACTGTTCTACCACTGACCTACACACTCAGCCTTGACTTTCTTTTTTTTTTTTTTTTGTGGTAATGAAGACTGAACCTAGGACCTTCCCATTGAGCTATATTCCCAGCTCACTCTTTTCTCTCTCTCTTTCTGGTTCTGGGAATGAAGCCCAGGGTCATCATCCTGAGCTAAATTCCCAGTTCCCCTCACCTTTGGTGTTATTGAGGACCAATTACAGAATGTTTGCACTGAACTACATCCCCAGTCCCTCCCGCCCCCTTTTTGAGACAGGGTGTCACTCTAGTCCAGACTGGCCCTGAACTCACTATGTAGCCCAGGATGGCCTCAAACACAGCAATCCTCCTGCCTCAGCCTTCAATGCGCTGGGATTACAGGCATGTGCCACTATACTCGGCTTATGACCTCAGTCCCATTTTTAATTTCAAAACAGGGACGGTTCTGAGCTTGAACTTGCAATCCTCTTGCCTCAGTCTTCCAGCATGCCCTCACTCATTTTATTTTTGTTTTGAGACCAGGTATTACTAAGTTGCTCAGGCTGGGCTCCTGCATCAGCCTCTCACAGTGCTAGGATTATAGGCCTGTACCATGGGACCTGGCCCCAGACCTTTTTATTTTGCATTATGAGACAGACTCTCAATAAATTGCTGAGTTTCCCAGACTGGGCTTAAATTTAGGCTCCTCCTGTCTCAGCTTCCTGAGTGCTGAGATTACAGGTGTGTAAGCCATCGTGCCTGGCTTTGGTAGGTCTTTGTTACTGTTGTTTTGAGTTTTTGTTGTTGCTGCTGTTTTTGAGACAGGGTCTCACTCTATAGCCCAGACTGGTCGTGAACTCACTATGCAGCCCAGGATAGCCTTGGACTTGGCAATCCTACGTGGGCCTTCTGAGTGTATATCACCATATCCAGCTTTATATGGTGCTAGGGAATTGAATTTAGGGCCTTGCACTTGCTAGGCAAGTGCTTTAACCTCTGTGCCATTCCTCCAGCCCCTGGTGGGTCTTTTAGATTAAGTGACAGTTTACACAATCCGTAGCTGTCAACGCTGGTACACTCTGGATCCTGTCTGGATACATTTCTGGAGGCTCAAAATTTGGTGTAGTTTTGAGACTTTTTCATCCAGGGCTCTAGAGTCCAGTTTAATCCTGGTGTCTCGTGGACAGGGCCAGAAAGCCTGACTCAAAGTCAACGGTAAGGGCTCTGAGAGAATGCTTTGGCTGTAGACCCAAAACTTGTATTTACAACCTATTTCCCTAGGCTCAGACCCCAGCTGTACTCTGGATAAAGTTCCTAAACACCTAATCCAAGTTATAACCTGTTTCCACTGTGGATGGTAACACGGCAGCCTTTACCCAAACACATCAGGACCTAGGTACTCGGCTCAGGATTTTTTCCCATATCTCCAAAAAATGTTTGTCCAGGACCTCTGCTTTCAACAAGCTCCAAGACCAGAAGCTCTGATCATTCATTCACTATTATATGTGGCTTGGAAAAACCCCACACAAACACCTTCAGCCCCAAGCTCTGCCCACACCCACTCTCCCATCTTTAAAAGCTTTGCCTCCGCACAAAGCCCCACAATCCAAAAGCCCCGCCCACACACAACTGTCAGCCCAGAAATCCCGCCCACAAGCCAGTACAAGCCTTCTCGGCCCTGAAACCCCCTTAGGACTCCCTGCAATGGACCCCCTTAGGTCCGAACAGTCCCCTGCGCGCGCTCCCCACCCACCCCCACGCCCGCAGAACAATTGCTCACAGCCCAGAAAGTTCGCCTCGGCACAAGCAGGCGCAACGCGCACGAGCCCACAAGCCCCGCCCTTGGCACGCCCACCGCCGAGCGCCGCCCCCGTCCCTAATCCCGCCGCGCGGGTCCTCCGACTGGCCCAAGCCCCCACAGGCCTTTATTTTGGAGGTACCGCCCACCACCCCAATGTCCCGCCCTCACAAGAGGCCCCACCCAGAAAAACGACAGGAGTGGGCGGTGTCCCCTCTGCGCCCGCATCCCCTCCCCCTCCCCTCGCCGGGACCCAGTCCGCGTGGGGCAGCGAGCAGCAGCTTGGCCACCGTGACTGTCGCACCCGCTCGTTCCTACGCCGAGCCTGACCCGTTCTGCTCACCCATCTCCTCCCCCCGGCGCTCTCCGCTCCGCCGCCGCAGCTCCTGCGGGCAATATGTCGAAGGCGACGGCGGCCGGGAGAGGACTAACCGCCGCAGCCCAGTCCCTGGGTATCAGCCGCGCGCTCCCGCCGCGCCGCTAAATTTGCATACAAGGCGGGCTGGGAGCCGGGAGCGCGCTTCTTAAAGGGGCCGCCGGGACAGAGGCTGCGCGAAGAGCTCTTTGTCTCGCCGTGCCCCACGCCCTTCTTGGAGCGGGTGCTAAGGGCTCGTCTCGTGTTTTTGCCGTGCATGCCTTCTCTCAGCATCTCTTCAGGCTCGAGGGAGAGACCCGTACCACCTCTCTGATGGTCTACATCCACCTCAAACTCAACGCCTCGAATTTGGGCTTTCGTCTTTCTCCGAGACTTTGTGCTCTTGGGACCGTCCCAGTGAAAGCCTGGGAGCCACATCGCCTTTGCCTTTGTCCGCCACACCCAGTCTTTGACCTGGTGTTGCAGCCCTCAAGTTCTAAGTATTCCTCACAATTTGATTTCGCACTACATGTACGTGATTACAGCTACCACGTATTTCCCTAGCTACTCTGCCAATTCTGAGCTTTAAATTCTGATTCTTGCGGGTCCCTGTAGCGCAGGTTTGTAATCACAGAGAATCGCAAATTGGAACCTAGCCTGGGTAATTTAGCAATTTGACATCCTGTCTCAATGAAAAGGAGCTGAGATGTAGCTCAGAGTGGAGGCTCTGCGTTCAATTCAGGGTATAAAATAAATAACAATAATAATCTGTTTATCGCTCTTTTCAATGAAGTTATTCGAATTTACCCATACAGTTTTTGGTTGAGGATTAAAAGAGACGATGTACATCAGTGTGTGGGAGTTTGTCTGTTTTTATTTTTCAGTAGTGGAGATTGAACCCAAGGCACCACACGACCTCCACAAGGCTCTACCACTGAGCTGCATCCTCTGCTCTGTCCGTCTGTCCATCCTTCCATTCGTCCATCCAGAAGGTCTTGCTAATTTGCTGAGGCTGGCCTCCAACAGCTGATCTTCCCGCCTCAACCTCACGCCTAGCTAGGACTACAGCTGTGTGCCTCCACACGCTGCGGGACAGTCTGCTTTAGCAAATGGTAACCATTATTGGTTTTGGCTAGCACTTGACACAGAGAAAGCATTTGATAAATGAGCTACTGCTGCTGGGCTGGGAGCATAGCTCGGCGGTTAAAGTGATTTTCTATCAGCGACAAGACCCTGGGTTCAGTTCCCCAGAATGACATATAGTGGGTGTGGTGGTGGTGAGTGGTTGTAATTGCAGCACTCAGACACGGAGGCAGAATTACCGTGAGTTTAAGGCCATCCTGGATCAGCCTGGAATAAAGAACACAAGACCGTGTCTCACTAAAAAAAAAAAAAAAAAAAAAGCTACTGCTAGTGTGACTTCTTTTCTCTCTAGTCTTGGGGCAGTCTTAATCACCTTTGAGGTTCCATTGCTGAGCACAGTGCTTGTCACATAATGGACATCAATATTATTGAATGAATTAGTGAGCTTACAGTCAAATAAGAGATAAATTCAATAAATTTTGTAGTAAGTCAGAAGGGAATGATGTGGAGGAAACAGGACAAGTGGATAAAGGTTGCAAATTTATTTATTTATTGCAGTACTGGAGATTGAGCCTAGGACTTCCCATTGCCTATTTTTCTTATTTTTGCTTAAAAACTTTTTTTTTTTTTTGAGACAAGGTCTTGTTCTATAGCCCAGGCTGTTTCTGAATTCACTATATAGCCCAGGCTGGCCTTGGACTAAGGGCAATCCTGCCTCAGTCTCCTGAGTGCTGAGATAACAGGTATGTGCTACCACACCCAAAGCTGGGAAATTGAACACAAGGCCTTGGGCTTGTTAGGCAGGCACTTTAACCACTTTACCATTCCTCCATCCTGAGGCAAGTGCTTTTTTTTGAGACAGGGTCTTGCTCTGTAGCCCAGGCTGGTTCTGAACTCACTATGAAGCCAGGCTGGCCTTGGACTTGGCAATCCTCCTGTCTCAGCTTCCCAACCCCAACTGCTGGGATTACAGGTGAATGCCACCATGCCCAACTTTTGTGGTGCTGGAGTACTTAGCGCTTGACGGGCAAGTGCTTTACCTGCTAAAGCCATTCCTCCAGCCCCCCTTTTTTTCTTAGTTCTAAAAGCCTTCTGGTGGAGCTTTTGGGGTCTTCTATGTACAGGATAATGTCATCTGCTAATAAGGATGGTTTGACTTCTTTCTTTCCTATGTACATTTGTGTTATTCCATTTTCTTGTCTGATTGCTCTGACTAAGATTTTGAGCACTATGTTGAAAGGAGATGTAAGAGTGGACACTCTTGTTACTGATTTTAGAGGAAATGCTTTTAAATTTTCCCCATTTAGGATGATGTTGGTAATTGTATTACCATAAATTTCTTTGTCAGCTTGAGGTAAGCTCCTTTTATACCTATTTTCATCAAGGTTTTGTTATGGTTTAGATCTGGAATATTCCCTGAAAGACTCACATATGTGGGTGTAGTGGGATATCTAAAGAACAGGGTGCTGCTGAGAGGTAGCATCTGGTCAGAAACATTGAGGTTTGCCCTGGAATGGGACAACCACTGAGGTACCTTGGGTCCACCCTTCCTCCCTCACTAGGACTGAGCTTCTGAAAACATGAGCTAAACTAAATCTTCCCTCCCCTAAATGGTTCTGTCTCAGCAGCAAAAAAGTAACTAAGACAGAAATTGGTATCAGAGAAGTTGGGCCATTTTTGTGACTTCACCTGATGATATGGTTTAGAAGCCTTTGGAACTAGTTTGCGGGAGGAGTTTGAAAGGTTTGAAGATGCCTTCTACAGAAGCACCTTAGAATGCTGCAAACTGAGCTTGGTGGGAGATTCTGGCCATTGCTCAGTAAACCAGAATGCTGACAGAAGTTTCAACTGTAAAGACCAGGCTCAAAAGGCTTCAAATGGGAAGAAGACTTTATTGGCAATTGATCTGGTTACTCTCTATTCTTCTGTTTGGGAATGGAAGTGTTTACTCTGTGCAGTTGTATGTTAGAAGTGCTTAACTTTGATTTTCACAGGTGCTCCAGCCATGAGTTTTCCTAGAGTCTCAGAGAAGACTTTGGACTTAGATTTTTTTTTTTTTTTTTTGAGACAGGGTCTCGCTCTGTGGTCCAGGCTGGTCCTGAATTCACTTCAGAGCCCAGGCTGGGCTGGCCTTGGACTCATGGCAATCCTCCTGTCTCAGCCTCCCGTGTGCTGGGATTACAGGCGTGCGCCACCACACCCAGCTTATGTGGTGCTGAGGAATCGAACTGGGGTACTTAGCGCTTGGCTTAGCGCTTGCTCAAGCGCTTTAACCGCTGAGCCATTCCTCCAGCCCTGGACTTAAATTTTTTTTTTTTTATCAGTGGTACAACTGTAAGATTTTGGCAACTCTTGAAGGACTGACTGCATTTTGTATAAGGAAGTGGACATGAGACCCTTGCAGGTCAGGGATAGAATGTTATGGTTTAGGTCTGGAAAAATCCTCCAAAAGCCTCACGAATTTGGATGTAGTGGGGTACCTATAGAGCCATATTCTGCTAAGACATGGGGCCTGCTTGAAAGGGACAGACCGCTGAGGCTAGACCTGGAAGAGGTGTAGCTTAAGTGGTGTAGACGAGAGAAGGTTGAAAGGGGGATGAATCATGCAGGGTTTGTGGCTTTTACTATGTATGAGGTGGGGAGCCACAGAGGGTTAAAACCCTCCTCCCCTAGTGCTGGGATAAACCCAGGGCCTTGTGCATGGTAGACAGGTGCTTGGCCACTGAGCTAAAGCCCCAGTCCCTGAAGTTTATTTTTTCTTTCATACTAGGGATTGAACCGAGGGCTTTTACACTGAGCTACATCCTCAGCCCTTATTTTCCTTTTCCCTGAGACAAGGTCTTGCTAAATTGCCTAAGCAGGACTGGAACTTTGAGATTCCTCAGCCTCAGCCTCCCAGAGTGCTGAGATTACAAGTATATACCGCCAACGCCCAAACCCCTATCCCCAGTGGCCTTAAACTCTTGAGCTCAAGTGATCCTCTTGCCCCAGCCTCCTGGATGGTTAGGCTACAGGTGCTCGTCTAGGTCAACTTCCATTTTAAAGAACCACTCTGGGGGCTGGAGGAATGGCTCAGCAGTTAGCAAGCCATTTAGTTAGGCAAGTGCTTAGGTCAGCGCTAAGTACCGGAGTCCAATTCCCCAGCACCACATGAAGCTGGGCATGGTGGCGCACGCCTGTAATCCCAGCACTCAGGAGGCTGAGACAAGAGAATTGCTGGGAGTCCAAGGCCAGCCTGGGCTCCATAGTAAGTTCAGGATCTGGGCTATAGAGCAAGACCCTGTCTCAAAAAAAATGAAAGAAAGAAAGAAAGAAAGAAAGAAAGAAAGAAAGAAAGAAAGAGAAAAAAGAACTACTGCTCAGTACCAACACACTGCAAAGGTGGAAACAGGAAAATGAGGCAAGAGGCTTTGACAATGACCTTAGCAGGAGATCCTAACGGTTTGCACTAGGTTGGGAACAGTGGTTGAGCCATGGAGTCTAGATTTGAAGGTAAAGTCGGTACAATCATTGACAGATTTGATAGGAAGCATGACAGATTAAAAAGAATTAAAGACAACTCGCAGTATTTAGCTTACATGAATGGAAACATGAAGCCCAACTGAATTCAGCACAGTATATTTGTTAAATCCCTGTCAGGGTGGGGATGGCGCTCAATGGCCGAAGTCCTTAGCATGAATGAGTGGCAAGTTGGTGCTCATTCGTGGTGAGATAGGACAATCATGAATTATGTTGGTGTACACCAAGGTTGGAAGTAGGCAGAGGGTGAGTAACTCTGACCGGGAAGGAGGTGAAGGGAAGGCTTGATGGGTCACGTGCCCAGAGCTGGTTTCTGAGAGGTGAATGAGTTTGCTTGCTGTATTCCTATAGCAACAAAGCCATGGCTGGAGTCTGTTAACTGCCTGTGGGGTTAGTCGTAGGAAAATGTCTTGCTGCCCAGCTATTATGTGGAAGGTTCTGGACCTTGTACAGAGTAATATCTCAGAAAACGTTTGCTATATTGAGGGCATGCATATAACTCAGGACAGGAGGTAAGGCCACTTATATGCACTGCTGCATGTAACCAATCAATTCCCTGTGGTTTGTCCTTACCTATGAAAAGTTTTTTCTTTTTTCTTTTCTTTTCTTTTTTTTCTTTTTTTTTTTTGAGATAGGCTCTTATTCTGTAGTCTAGGCTAGTCTTGAATTCACTTTGTAGCTAAGACTGGCTTTGGACTCACAGCAATCCTCTTGCCTCAGCCTCCCAAGTGCTGGGATTACAGGCACGCTCCACTATGCCCAATTTATGTGTTGCTGGGGAACCAAACCCCAGGGCCTTGTGTTTGCTAGGCAAACACTTTAACTGCTGTGCCAATCCTCCAGGCCCAACCCAAACATTTTTTTCAAAACATTTACTTTAGACAGGGTCTTGTTAAGTTGCTCAGGTTGGGCTCAGATTTGCAGTACTTTTTCCACAGTTTTCCAGAGTACTGAGATTAGAGATGGGTAAGCTAGGCAAGCATTTTAACCTCTGAGCTACTCCTCCAACCCCTACATGTTTTTTTCTTTTCTCCCTTTTTGTGCTGAGGATTAAACCCAGGGAATGCTGACCAACATCACTTGCCCTTTTTAAATTTTGAAGCAGAGTCTTGCTAAATTGCCCAGGCTGGCCTGGCATTTGTAATTCTTCTGCCTCAAACTCCTAGGAGGCTGAGATTACAGGCAGGAAACATCATGCCTGGCCTTTATGGGCTTTTCTGTTACCAAAAAACAAAACAAAACAAAACAAAAAACAGTTTAAGTTAGGTGTCTGACACCTGGAACTGAAATAATCTAGAACAATACACACTGTAACTATCAAAAACATCTGAGGATCTGGTCTTTTCACGCCTGCTTCCTTCAGGCTTTCTGGAAGAAATAATCATGACACAGGATGTTGGTTAGGTTTATCCTCCAAACTTGACCACGTATCTCAGCTGTTTTGTGACCTGGAACCTCTCGTTTCCCCTTCTCTGAACCTTCATTTCCTGAGTAACTTGCTATCCATTGGCTCCTCCAAGAGACTTTTATTTTTTTTAAAACAAGCAACAGTTGATTGAACCAACTGAAAGAGAAAAGCCCTTGGCTGAGAAACCAAGAAATAACCAAGCAGGTCTCCCTTAGAAAAAGAAATATAGCTCTAGGCTGAGAAGCCAGGAGGGGTCCGAGTGGGTGGCCCCCTCTTCCAAGAGTCTAGAGGTTTTTGAGGAAATGCCACTGGTCTCCAACCCCTGGGTCACAGTTGGCTACCAGGAAGGACCAGGGCTCCAGGGCAGCCCAGGGTACAGAAGAGCCGGAAGCAGTAGGAGAGCGTAAGTGAAGCTCCGCCTCCCGACGGCGGCTGCCGTTAGGTTCTAACTGCTGATTGGACAGGAGGCGGAGCTTCACTCCCCGCTCCCCTCCTGCAGCTGCTGCTGCCGCCCACCCTCCGCCTCCCCAACCATGGGAGAATGGTCTTCAACTAAACCTGTCCCTGCTGTCAAAAAAATTGGGCACCGCTGCTCTAGATGAGTTTTCAACCTGGAGGGTGTAGACTTCTGGCGGTAGGAAGAGGCTCTGAAGCTGCGGGATCCGACACAGCTCGATTTTCTGGAGGCTCAGTTTTATTGAATGGAAATGGAAGGCATATTTTCACTATTAAAATGTATTTTTTCTTTAAAAATAAAATGTGTTTTTTCTTTTCTTTTCTTTTTGAGACAGTGTCTTACTCTGCAGCCCAGCGTGGTCCTGAACTCACTATTAGTCCAGGCTGGCCTTGGAGTCGCAGCAATCCTGCGTCGGCCTCCTGAGTGCTGGGATTAAATTTGCGCCACCACGTCCAGTTTATATGGTGCTGGGGAATCGACCTCAGGGCATTGCGCTTGCGTTTTAACCCGCAGTGCCCTTCCTCCAGCCCCTATTTACTTATTTGAGGCAAGGGCTTGCTCTGTAGTCCATGCCCCCCACAGATATCCTCTCACAGGATGATCCTGAATTTACTATGTAGCCCAGGCTGGCCTTGAATTCACAGCAAACTTCCCGTTTCAGCCTCCTAAATACTGGGATAACAAGCATTCACCACTACGCCTGGCTAATCTGTATGTGGCGCTGGGATTCAAACCCAGGGCTTCGTGCATGCCAGGCAAGCGCTTTAACCACTGAGCTACACTCCCCAGCCCACGGACTTGAATTTGTGATCCTCCTGCCTCAGCTTCCCAAAGTGCTGGCATTAAAAGCCTGTGCCACTGGGCTCAGCCATTTCATGACTTTCCGAGGTGTGAAAATATATACAGTGAACACTGCTGCTGAGTGCCATCCAACAGAAAGGCGGGCTGTGACATTATTCACAGGCCTGGCACCATGTAACTCTGTCTCTTCCTCAAAGCCAAAACAAGCATGAAAGGTAAACACTTTGAATTGATTCGGGAAGTTGAGGCAGCCGTAACAGTGCTGTCTCAAAAAAAAAAAAAGATGGTGTAAGTGTGTTCAAAGAAAGGGGTGATACGTGTTATTAACAGAAAAACCCAGAGGGGTTGACTTTTTTTTTTTTTCTTGAGATAGGGTCTCATTCTGTGGTCCAGGCTGGTCCTGAATTCAGGTCAGAACCCAGACTGGCCTCGGACTCACGGCGATCCTCCTGTTTCAGCCTCCCCATTGCTGGGATCACAGGCGTGCACCACCACGCCCAGCTTATGTGGTGCTGGGGAATCAAACTCAGGTACTTAGCACTTGGCTTACCGCTTGCTCAAGGGCTTTAACCGCTGAGCCATTCCTCCAGCCTGGGAGAGGTGTGTTTTGAGAGGAATGGTAATGTGTCTTTTATTGTGTAACATTTTCTTCAAGATGTAAATACTCCCAGTATTTTTGAAACATATCTTGCATCTTTTGGGATTATGGTGAGGAAATTACTAAATATTAGCTATTATTAAAATGTAGATATGAAGTACAAAGCAAACAAACACAGATTTGAGACTGAAAGCTTTGAGGAAATGCCCCCTGAAGCTCTATTCCAGACCCCAGAGATGTGCTCACATTTTCTCATACCAGCAAAGAATATTCATATCTGATTTGCAATACATGAGTCCAAAAGAAAACCCAGGTTCCCTCACGTTCTGATCTCCACGGCCATTCTCATTCGGGGGACAATGCCCGCCTGCAACCTTTCACCTCAGGACTACCCAGACTTTGCCTTCCTGCGCCATATAGATAATACATACAAAACCTGGAAACTACTGTATTTCTTTAGTTTTAATGTTCTAGGGATTGGGGAAATAATGAAGTACTGTACTATCAAAGGTCCAGAGGTATGGGGTTAGGGGCACTTCTCGGTGGTTATAGCATTTGCTTAGCATCAAGGCCCTTGATTCCCCAGCACCACACAAAAATTAGCCAGGCAAGGTAGTGCACACTTGTTACCCTAGCACTTGGGGGGCTCAGGTAGGAGGACTGCCGTGAGTTCAAGGCCAGCCTGGGCTACACAGCGAGTTCAGAATCAGCCTGGACTACAGAATGAGACTTTATAAAAAAGAAAAAAAAAGCAGCAAAGGTGTAGGCTGTGTTCCAAGGTTTCAGCAAGTCCATTTTGGCTTGAGAATGAAAGATGAGATTGAACAGGTTCAGTTCAAGCAGGTGAGGTGGTACACGCCGGTAATTCTAGAGTTTAGAAAGCTAAAGCGGGAGGATCACAAGGCAACTTAGTGAGATCCTGTCTCTAAAATAAAGAAATAAGGAGGGTGCTGTGTGTGCAGCTCAGTGTGAAGGCCCTGGATTCGATCCCCAGCAACACACACACACACACACACACACACATGGAAACTCAGACAGATTCCCATTCACTGTTCTGTGGATGGATGGAGATATTCTGTGTGTGAAATGGGGTGACTTTTATCAGGAGGTGGAGAGGATTATTTTCCTTGTTACAGAAGGTATGGGAAAATATATGGCCCGCAAAATTAGTCAGTCTGGTCCAGCTGAGTTCTCACCATAGAGAAGCAGTTTCGGCCATCACGTTCCAGGTGAGCTAACTAAATGTTTTATTGATACAGCAGGTTAGGTTTTTTTGGAGACACTTAGGATCAAGCCTGGGGCTGTGACAATGAGCTACTTCCTGACCAGCATGTTCTTATTTTTGATTTTGAGACAAGTTCTTGCTAAGTCAGTAGGTTGCCCAAGCTGGGCGCTTGCCTTAGCACCTCAGAATGCTTGGATTACAGGCCTGGCTATTAGTAGGATAATTATTAATAATTTTTTTTAGAGACAGGGTCTCACTTTGTAGTCCAGGCTGGTCCTGAACTTACTATGTAGCCCAGGCTGGTCTCCAACTAAATGCAATCCTTTTGCCTCAGACTCTCGATCGCTGGAATTACTGGCATGCGCAACCCCGCCCAGGTAAGTTGATAATTTTGTATAGCCTGTGAATGATGCCATACATATGCAAATGGCCTTTGGCAGAAAAAAGGTTTCCGGAGCCTGGATAGAAAAACCCACCCCTGGATAAAGCAGACCATCTTCGGCTCTCATCTGGCATCTGGGTCTGCAACGCACATCTCCACCACTAGAGGGAGCCAGATACAAAGACATCAGAGCTCGCAGAGGAACAGGGAATTTGAACGGGCCAAGGCTGAATCCTGACCAGATCCAACACAGCTGAATCGCAGGGGTGTGGCAAGGATCTGAGGGTCGCCCTGGCGCTCTTATCCTTAGATTCATGCTGAGGGAAAGGAGATGGGGCATGCTGTACAACCTAGAGTTCCATAGCCAACTAGAAATAAAGTCTCTAGGAAGATATGTGTGTGGGCGAGGTGGAGGAGGTGTTGTGGTTAGGATCTGGAGTGTCCCCCAAAAGTCTCATATATTTTATGGAACCATGTGATGTTGGTGGATTTGGGTCTGGTCTGGAGGGGTGGATTGCAGTTAAGTTAGGATTAACGGTGTGTAGTGGCCACACCTGGATGCAGGAGGGAATGGTTACTGGGAGGAGACCTGAAAGGATACATAAGCTGCTGCACCTGCCTTCCTGGAGGACTGGGACTAGTCTCAATTAGCCTCAGCTGGTCTTCCTGTTTGTCCGGAGAAGCTGCCTCCACCTCTCTCTCTGCCATGTACTTCGATTGTTGCCGGCTACACCTGAATGGACTGTGACCTTCCAGACTGTGAGCTAAAATAAACCTTTCCTTTCCTAAGTTGGTGGGTGTCGGGAATTGAGTCACAGCAATGAAAAAGTAACTAAGACAGGAGGCGAAGATTGTGATCATGGGTTTATGTAACGCCAGCCAAAAACATTCAACACTTCTGGGGCTGGAGGAATGGCACAGTGGTTAAAGCACTTGCCTTGCAAGCTCAAGGCCCTGGGTTCTACTCCCTAGCGCCATATAGCCAGACATGGTATAGGCCTGTAATTCCAGCACGCAGGAGGGAGGCAGAGGCAGAAAGATTGCTGTGAGTCCAATGCCAGCCTGGGCCACCACAGCAAGACCTTTCTCAAAATAAATAAATAAATAAAAATAAAAATAAGACCTCCTAAACCATTAGACTTAATCCCTCAATCACAGGAGGTACTCAAACCATTAGAGTACCTGTGCCAGGACAGGTACTCTAGCTAGACATAGGCGACTTATTTTCCCCAATCTTATTCTTCTTTTAGAAAAGGCAACCGAGGCTTAGCTCAGTGGTTAAGGTGCTTGCCTAGCAAGCACAGCTGGGTGTGGTGGCACATGCCTGTAATCCTAGTACTTGGGAGGCTGAGGCAGGAGGATTGCAGTGAGTTTGAGGCCAGCCTGGTATACATATGAGCTCAGGACTAGCCTGGGCTACAGAGCGAGATCCTACCACACACACACACACAAAGAGGGAAATAAAAAGGCAACCTAAAATGGTGGTGCATGCTTATAATTTCAGCACTTGGGATGCTGACGCAGAAGGTTCTTGAATTTGAGGCCTGCATGGACTACACAGTGAGAGTTCCAGCACTAAAGGAGGCTGAGGCAGGATAGCAAGTTTGCATCCAGCCAGGGCAACTTAGCAAGACATCCTCCTTTCTTCTTTGAAGTAGTGTCTCACTCTGTAGTACAGGCTGGTCCTGAACTTACTATGTAGCCCAAGCTGGCCTCAAACTCAAGGGAATCCTCCTGCCTCAGCCTCCCATGTGCTGGGACTACAAGCACGCAGCACCACACTCACCTTGCGTTTTGCTGGACAATCACACCCAAGGCCTTGTGCTTGCTAGGCAAGTGCTCTAATCACTGAACTATGGCCCCAGCCCAAGTTCTTCTCTCTAAATAAAAATGATTAGGTATGGAGTCCAGCGAGAGCACCCTGGGCTCAGTCCTCAGCGCCATAGGAGAAACAAAACAGGAGGGGCATGAGGCCTCATGTCTCCATTTCCGGTTTATCAGCCTAGTGTTAGGTTTTTCCAAATCTCTCTCAGTCCCTTGCCTTTTGTGCTTATCTGCACTGGGATTTGATGTAGTAAAGTTGAAGGCCCAACACTTCCCAGCTGCAGCTGTTGGATTGGAACCCACGGGAGCCATGACAAGGCCGGGTGGCAGCGGTGGCGGGGCGGGGCAGGGAGGAAGACACAGGAAACTGCCCACTTGACCTCTGAAACTCAAGGAAAGCGGCCCAGCTGAATTTGGAGTGTAGGAACCAGCTCTGCTGTAGCTGGAGACACACCAGGAAAAAGGCCGCCAGTGTCATCAAGGGTCCCCGTGGGATCCTACCGACTGCTCCTGGGCACCTCCTGGGTAGGCCCGGCGGCTCTCCAGCCCCAGTGGGCACCCCCCACCTGGTGCAGACGGCCGCAGACCTTCTGAGAAAGGCTGAAAATCTCGGGGCGCCCTCTCATTTCACTGCGACATTGATTCGGAGCGGCGTATGCACTTGACTGTCTCCTGCTCCGTTCCTTATCCTGACTTGCAGTTTTCAGAGAACTGGAATATAACTGGGGATCTCAGTTAATTCCAAGGCTCCCCGCCGTGCCAGGAGTCCGCAGGACAGACCGCCGCAGAGCCAGGGGCTCCGTCTCCACGAGCTCTGCCTGTACTGAAGGAACAAAGGAAGGTGAAAGTTATCCAGCCTGTGAGTCCTCCTGATGGAGGGATTCGGAAAGAAAACTCAGTTATATTTTGCACATATATACTTCGTATTTTGAAAATGTGCCTTATAGAAATAAGTATTTTCAATGTTAAAAAAAATAAAACAGAGGCCCACAGGCGTTTGAACAAGTGAATTAAACAGCACAAAAGGGCAGAGCTGGGCCTGGAAAGGGAAGTGGCCCTGAGGGGCCCAGGAAAGGGCGGGCGGGCAGCCAGAGAAACAGCCTCCCACCCCCTCCCAGGGCCGGCTCTGCTGCCAGGCCTGATTCCACACTCCCACCCTAGTCCCCTGGGAGCCCATCACCCTGGCAACAGCCAGAGAAAGGCCCTTCTAAAATATTTATGGCCCCAAACAGTCCAGAGGCTTGGAAAAGGCTGACGTCATCCTTCTCAGCTTGCAGAGGCGGTGACTGACACGCGGGGCAGCTGGGTAGGTCAGCCGAGCCCACTAGATCAGAACTGCCCAAGAAAGATCCCTTGGGCCCACGCGGTAACGGCCAGAGAGAGGCTGTGTGATAGGTGACAGGACTAGGATGACCCTCAAGTTAGAACAGAGAAAGGAAACGTAAGTGTTGCACAGTGTTGACTAGACTCCATGTGAGGGGTTTCACACGTTTCACTGGCTTCTCGGGGCATGTGTGCGTGTGTGTGGGGGGTCAGGTTGGTCTCACACTTGGAATCCTGCCTAAGCCTTCCACAGTGCTAGCACTACAGAGGCTTGAGTCACCAGGCCCACTTAGCCTTATTAGAGATAGTCTCGTTCTGCAGCCAGGCTGACTTTGAACTCACAGCAATCCTCCTGCCTCAGCCTCCTAAGTGCTGAGATTACAGATGTGTACCACTATGTCCAATTTATGTGATGCTGGGCAATTGAGCTCAGCACCTTGTGCTTGCTAGGTAAGTGTTCTCACTGTGCAATTCCTCCAGCCCCAAGCTACCTTTTTTTTTTTTTTAATGGAGTAAACAGACACTTAAGTCTATACAAGCAACAAGGTGACATCTGAATCCAGATTTTTTTTTTTTTTTTGAGACAGGGTCTCACTCTGTAATCCAGGATGGACCTAAACTATGTAGCCCAGGCCACGTTCAGTTGACGTGGTGCTGGGGAATTAAACTCAGGGTCTTGTGCTTACTAGGCAAGTGTTTTTTTGTTTGTTTTGAGACAGAGTCTCATTCTGTGGTCCAGGCTGGCCTTGAACTCAACCGAGAGCTGGGATTACAGGTGTGCCACCACATCTACCTTATGTGGTGCTGGGGAATCAAACCCAGAGCCTTGTGCTTGCTAGGCAAGAGCTTTAACTACTGTGCTATTCCTCCTGCCCCAGATGTTTCTCTTCACCCCTGTTAGCTCTCCTGTAAAATTCTGTAGCTTCCTTTCAAGAGCATTGAGTGAATATCTGCTCAGAACCTACCCTAATGCTGACTCCTAGGTGATACAGGTTCTGTGTCTCCATTTATTGATGACCAGGATGTCACCTGCTTTCCTTACTCCCCACTGAGATTCCTCCCAAGTCTGGTGAACTAAAGAGACATTGAGTACTTAAGCCTAGGACACCCAAGAGCAACCAAGGCAAGTATCTTTTTTTAAACTTAGCTAAATTTCTGTTTGAGACAGTCTCACTCTAATTTATTTATTCTTTTGAAACAGGGTCTCGCTCTGTAGCCCAGGGTGGCCCTGAACTCACATGGAGCCCAGACTGGCCTTGGACTCATGGCAATCCTCCTGCCTCAGCCTCATGAGTGCTGAGATTACAGGCCTGTGCCACCACGCCCAATTTATGTGATGCTGGGGAACAGAACTCGGGTACTCAGCACTTATCTAGCAAGTGCTTTAACTGCTGAACCATTCCTCCAGCCCCTCATTCTAATTTATTTCTTAGATGGTCTCATTCTACTCCAGACTGGCCTGAAACTCATGGCAAGCCTCTTGCCTCAGCCTCCAAAGTACTGGGGTCACTGGCGCGCACCATCACACCCAGTTTATATGGTGCTGGGAAATAGAACCCAGCACCTTGCCCTTTCTACATAAGCACTTTAACCACTGAATTATGCCCCCAGCCCATCAAGTTAGTCTCTCCGAGCCTCAGTTTCCCCATCTGTACCTCTGTAAAGTAAGTGTAATGGGCTGTAAGTATGCATGAACTACTACTGTACAGACGCACCTGACACGTGCCTGGTATGTACTGAGGAATCAGTATGTTATCACTTATTGTTGATGGTGGTGCACAGTGAAGGTACGCAGGCTCAGAGTTTAAGTTAAGCCGCTCATTCATTACGCATCTAGTGATTTCAAGGTCCCTGCTCTCTATACCCCTGTTCCTGCCAGGAACAGACTCAGGCTTACCGAATCCCAGGTATGTTAAAAGTGCAGATACATCCCTTTCCTAAACTGCGTCCTTTCCCCTTCGCCGCTCTGCTGGAAGAGCACAGTATTGGAGTCTCTCAACTTCCCAGGAAGCTCTGCGTACATCGGCGGGGCACAGGCTGTAGCAACCCAGAGGCCGGGCAGAGGACGACTTGGAAACCCTTCAAGAGAAAAAGTCAGGACAGAACAGCTGGCCCAGAGCCCGGGGAGAGAGCCGGGGGTAGGGGGTGGAGGGGGGAGCTGTGGCTCTCCAAAGCTGACAGAAGCTACCAGAATGGGACCGTTCATCACTTGGCCAAACCTTTATTGAACTCCTTGGGGGCAGGTACTTGGGGAAATGTAGTACACAGTGAAAAAGTAAAAGCTCTACCTTTCTCAATAATGAAGTGCACACTTAGAGGCTAAGGAACTTGCCCAAAGTAAACGCAACTTCCTGTGTGGCTTTCCTTGGCTTGTTACAGATGCGTGAAGACCCTTACTTGGGGAGCACTCTGGGGGTGCCCAAGGGCTCCCAGGCTGACACAACACAGTTGGATCGGGCAGAAATAGGAGGCAGGGAAAAATGTTCTTCAGCCAGGCAGCCCAGGACCAACACAGCCAAGTAGCCAGCACATTCTGACCTGACGCCCATGTGAGTCCCTTCCAACTCCCAAGTCGTGAACAAGTTAAATTGTTAGTGTCACAGTCCCCTGCATCCCTGCAGACTCCATTCTGGAACCAAAGACAATTGGAGGGTGACTATGGCTGTCCTTCGGTGGGCAAACCCGACAGGGCATGGGTTGGGGGAAATGAAACGGCTACTCCTCTTCAGGATTTCTCAGCCAGCGGCCAGCCAGCCATTCCACAGTAGCTCGCCCTCCTGACCTCCAGGCTCCTTGGATAGCTGCAAAGACAAGGTGGAAAATGAAGAAGCAAGAAGCTGCCATGTGAGGGGCTGTCCTGCCTCCCTTAGTCTCTCCATCCCATCCAACTCCAGTTTCTTTCAGTACACAGGTTTCTACATACAAAGATAGGTGGAAATTTGAAGTCCATAGCTACCCCCCCCCCAACCCTTTTTTTTTTTTTTGAGACAGCAGCTCACTCTATAGCCCAGGTGGGTCCTGAACTCACTATGTGGCCTAGGCTGGCCTTGGACTCACAGCAATCCTCCTACCTCAGCCTCCGGGTGCTGGGATTACAGGCATGTGCCACCATGCCCAGCTTATGTGGTGCTGAGGAATCGAACTCAGGGCTTTGTGCTTGCAAACACTTTAATCACTGTGCCATTCCTCCAGCCCCTCCTTTTTTCTTTCTTTCTTTTTTTTTGAGACAGGGTCTCACTCTGTAGCCCACGTTGGCCTTAGACTCTTCCTGCCTTAGCCTCCCTCCTGAGTGCTGGAATTACAAGCTTGTGTCGCCACGCCCAGCTTATGTGGTTCTGAGGAACTGAACTTGGGTAGTTTAACCATTGAGCCATTCCTCCAGCCCTCCCCCCCTCCGCCCCCTTTTTTTAAAGATGGTCTCGCTCTGTATCCCAGGCTGGTCTCACTCACTATGGAGCCTAGGCTGGCCTTGGACTAGTGGCAATTCTCCTGCCTCAGCCTTCCAAGTGCTGGGAAACTGAACCTGGGGCCTAACTGCTATGCCATTCCTCGAACCCAAAGTCCATAGCTTATGAACTCTCTTGTGCTGTCATACAGCCAAAATGGAGCGTCACACCCACGCCTCTCATCCTTGATGGTCGAGTGGCCCAATAATGAACTACAACTGTGCAGCCGTAATGATGTGAGCTGCAGGGCCTTGGGAGCCTCAGGAAGTGCTGTGCTGTCCCAGCGATGTGAAGAGCACAGCGAGCTCTGAGCCCTGGGAGGAGAGGGAGCTTCTCACTGCTACTATCAGGAACTCAATTCTGGGTCCAAGGGTCTATCTTTTCTGGCCTTGTAAGGCGTTTCTTCTGGCCCCAAATACTCAGGGTTGCCCACAGAAGACACATCTGCAGCCTGGAGCACAGGGTGGGGACGTGGTCACCTGCGAGTGCTATGTATAGCCGTGCTTCTCCTTAGGTCAGGGGGTCCCCCTTCCAGGCGCTGTAGGCCAGTACAGGCCTGTGACCTAGGTAGGACCAGGCCGTGGGGACAGATGAGCCAGGCTCCACCCGTCAGTGGTTCTACTGTTGCTGCTCAGCACCTTCTTCCCTGGTCCTTGAAGAATGGTCTTCACCTATACTGGTTTCTGGTGTCAAAAAGGCTGGGGACCACTGCTTCAGTGATTATGCTCCCTAATTTTTCTAGTAACCGAAAACCCTAACCTTACTATATCCTTTATTTCCCCTACCTAATAAGTCACCAAATGACGCTCTTTCTTCTAATAGCTTTTGGATCCATTTAGCGCTACATTTCCAGTGCCACTGCCCTGCTATGGGCTTTCTGTTGGTGCTGGGCATCAAATCCGGGCCTAGCACATGAGGCAAGCCTCCACCGCTGCTGACTGACATCCTCAGCCTCTCTTCCCTTTTAAATAGTGTTGAGAATTAAGCCTAGGGCGCCGATGAATTACGTCTCAGGCCTAGGGGCCTTTCTCACTTCCTGCCTGGACTAACAATTTCCTATCAAAACTGTTAACTATTTCCAACTCATCAGCATTAAGTTTTAAAATCAGGAATCTGGGCTGCAAACGTGGTTCAGCAGAATAAAACATGACCCTTCCCCCCCGCCACCCCCCCGAGACAGGGTGTCACTCTGTAACCCAGGCTGGTCCTGAACTCACTGTGGAGCCCTGGCTGGCCTTGGACTCACGGCAATCCTCCTGCCTCAGCCTCCCAAGTGTTGGGATTATAGTTGTATGGCACCATGCCTGGCTTCTCTGTATGTCTTTTAACCAAACATCTCACAAGCCAAATGACTAAAATATCACCTTAAATATTGATTCTTCAAGGAAAACCCAAGTTATATGCCCTCAAATCCTTTCCTTCTCTTTTATAAAGCATACCAATACTGAAATTATGTAATAAAGTTTTGTTAATATCTGTCTCCTGAATTTTTTTTTTTTTTTGAGATAGGGTCTTGCTCTGTAGCCCAGGCTGGCCTCAAACTCATGGCAATTCTCCTGCCTCAGCCTACTGAGTGTTGGGATTACAGATCCGTGCCGTCACACCCAGCTTTATGTTGTGCTGGGGAATCAATCTCAGGGCTTTGCACCTGCAAGGCATGTGCTTCAAGCACTGTGCCATTCCTCCAGGCTTCCTGAAATAGTCTGTAAGCTCCCTGAAACAGGGAACCACTTTTTCTTGTTTGTTCATTACAGAATCTCAAGTGTCCAGCAGACAGTGGATGCTCCAATGTGTAATAGTGAGAGTATTTAAAAAATGAAATAGGCTATTTATACTGATTTCTGAAGTTTATAAAGAATTCCATCAGGGGCTGGAGGCCCTGGGTTCAATTCCCCAGGACCACATAAACTGGATATGATGGTACATGTCTATACTCCCAGCACTCGGGTGGTTGAGGCAGGAGTACTGCTGTGAATTCGAGGTCAGCCTGGGCTCCATAGTGAGCTCAGCACCAGCCTGAACCTTGTCTGGAAGGGGGAAAAAAAGGAATTAGATCAAAGAACAAGATGTTTCTTTCTCTGCAATACTGGTGATTCAATACCCAGGGTCCCATGCACACTAAGCAAACACTGTATGTACACACTGTACCAGTGAGATACATTCTCAGCCCATATTTTTCTGTCTCAAAAGCAGATTAAGATTCTGTTTCCCATGCTGCAATCTTAAAAAGCTGAGAGATGGGTAGCAGCCACTTCACGCCTGAACCTGCTGGAGTCAGAGGACCCCAGAGAAGAGCCCACCCTGCACAGTGCCCTCCACGGTTCCATCACAAGTTCTCACATACACTGTGATACCAGGGAAAAGATGGGCTGTCCTGCGGTGGGTCATGCTGGGTTCCGGAGGCAGCAATGCAGCAGCTAGTTCTAGTATTTTGATACAGTACCAAGATCAGAAAAAGGGCTGGAGGAATAGTTCAAGTACTTGCCTAGCAAGCCCAAGGCCCTGAGGTTAATACCCCAGCACCACATAGAGCTGGACATGGTAGTGCATGCCTGCAACCCCAGCACGCGAGAAGCTGAGACAGGATTGCCACAAGCTCAAGGTCAGCCTGGGCTCCAGAGTGAGTTCAGGACCAGCCTGGGCTACAGAGTGAGACCCTCTGTCTCAAAAAAAAAAAAAAAAAAAAAAAAAAAAATCAGGAAAAGTACCCACATCTCTGGCCAGGTAGTGTGCATAGTGAATTTTATCTGGGCTGGAGACCTGGCTGTGCTTCACACAATCGAGAAATGTCTCAAGTAAACATCTTTTCTAGGAGTCTCACAAGCTCTCCCAGCCTCCTTATGGCAGGACACTCTCCAGATCTCGGTGGGGGTGGCACAAGCCTAGCTGCGTACTTCTCCGAGAACTCTACTTGCCTATTTCCGGCCTGAGACACAGCCAGAGGTCATCACCACAGCACAGCCTGGGAATGACCACACAGCAAGTCTGGAACCTGTCAGCCAGTGTCAAGAAGTAAGGCTCAGCCTCACGGCTGACACTCAAGCTCCCTCCAGATGCAAGTCTCTTTCTTTTCACAAGAAAGGTACAGTTAGAATGGTAGATGAGAACACACAGGCAGCTCTAGTCCCAGCAGAGGCAACAGAGTAGTAGAAGTCCCAGCC
This sequence comes from Ctenodactylus gundi, assembly GCA_004027205.1. Taxonomy (NCBI): domain Eukaryota; kingdom Metazoa; phylum Chordata; class Mammalia; order Rodentia; family Ctenodactylidae; genus Ctenodactylus; species Ctenodactylus gundi. Next base: position 101,139 of record PVKB01004010.1, read on the forward strand.
CAGGAGCTGGGAGGGGTGGTAGTGGTGGCGATGAGTGAATGGGCTGGAAACTTGATACTGCATGTCAGTGAACATCTCTGCTATCCTCGAACAAAAGCATTTAGTCTGCTCCTTGGGCATAACCTCCTATGGACCCAGAGCAGCAATCACGTCAAAACAAGAGTGAAAAGCAGTACCCACCACTAAAGACCTTTGCTTTCAGGGGGCCTAGGAGAGACTCTTTTTAGGCCAGGAAACAAAAGAATGGCTAACTAGGTAGTGTAGTGCACTTCTTCCCCTCCCCCTCAACAGCTGCTATCTCAGACCGCTGTTTCCAGCCTGTCTGCTCAATGTTATTAAATATTCATCACATGTTCTAGCTTTAAACATGCAATGACTATTAATCTGGAAAGCAGGAGTACACATGGATGTAGAATTATAAGTGAGGTGCCCGCCGTACACACGGCTGGGAGTGGCCTGTGCAGGCTATCTCATGGCTACTCTAGTTACAGGGGCCATGAAGGAGAAGGCCGACGTGGGTCTGGCCCAAGCTAGACTCTCAATTCTAGCTCTGTGATTACTGCAACCTTTGCATGTCAGTTTCACCCTCTACATCAGGGTAATACAGGGTTGAGAATTAAAATGGTACCATGCTGAGTATACTTCAAGCACAGTTCTGACAGAGCTCGGAGTTTGTTATTTTTTGAGACAGGGTGTCACTGTGCAGTCCAGGCTGGTTCTGAGTTCACTATGTAGCCCAGGCTGGCCTCAAACCCACAGCAATCCTCCTGCCTCAGCCTCTCATATGCTCGGATTACAGGTGTGCACCACACTGCCTGGCTTTGAGCTGGGAGTTTAAAGCGCAGGCAGAGGGGAGTAGCCCATTAGAGTGCTTGCTTCGCAAGTGCAAGGCTCCTAATTCCCCAGTTCCACCTAAGATGGGTGTGGTGGGTGTAATCCGGCACTCAGGGGGCTGAGGCAGGAGGCTTGCTATTGAGTTCTAAGCTAGGCTGGAATACACACTGAATTCAGGGCCAGTCTGGACTAGAGTAAGTCCCTGTCATAAAAAAGCAGGCAGAGACTTGGTTCATTTTGGGCTGAACAGAGTAGTGAGGGAAAGCCTTGCTTTGTAAGAGCAAAGTTTCTATCAGTGGAGACTCAGTTTAGGTCTCTAATGCACAAGGCCAAAGGCACAGTAGAGAAGATGCCATTAACATAAGGCAAAGCTCTAACACTTCATCCTCAAATGACCCAGATAGGTGGAATGAGATAACCTTGCTTTTTGAAAAAGACCAGAGCCAAAAGACCTTTAGAGAGAAGGTGGGAGGAAGCCAAAGTGAGGAGACAATTCCCTGGATCCTAGAGGCGCCACTTTCCCTTTACAGTAGGCTTCCCACATTTACACAGTCCAGCCAGCATGGTGGCAAACAGGCGTGGGTCAAGTCACTCTCATACTTAAGGCCCTAAACAGCTCTAAACTTCAGTTTTGGTAGGCAGACAGGGAAGATGCTGGGAGTTGAAGCCAGGGTTCTTACAATGAGTCACAATCCCAGCCCTTTATTTTTTGAGATAGCATCTTTTTTTTCTTTCTTGAGACAAGGTCTCGCTCTGTAGCTCAGGCTGGTCCTGAACTCACTTTGTAGCCCAAGCTGTCCTTGGACTCCGGGCAATCCTCTTGCCTTAGCCTCCTTGAGTGCTGGGATTACAGGTGTGTGCCGCCACGCCCGGCTTCATGTGGTGCTGGGGAGTTGAACTGAAGGCTGTGCACTTGAAGGAAGGCTGTGCACTTTCTAGGCAAGTGCTCTAACCATTGTGCCATGCCTCCAGCCTGAGATAGCCTGAGACAGCATCCTGTTAGGTTGCCCAGGATGACTTGGAATTTGCAATCCTCCTGACTCAGCCTCCCAAGTAAATGGGATTATAGGAGTATACTATCACATCTAGCTAAACTAGCTATTCTTTGTTTTTTGTTTTTGTAGGCACTCTGCAGTCCAGGTTGTTCCTGAACTCACTACGTAGACCAGGCTGACAGGGCAATCCTCCTGCCTCAACCTCCTGAGTGCTGGGATTAGGATTACAGATGTGTGCCACCACATTCAGTTTATGTGGTACTGTGGAATGGAACCCAAGGCCTTGAGCTTGCTAGGCAAGCAGCCTAACTGCCGGGTTATTCCTCCAGCCCCTAACCTTTAGCTTTTTGAAATCAATACAAGCCAACTCTTCTAGTCTCTATTTATAGCTAATACTTCTTAAATATTATATGCCACATTTAATGTTTTATATGAAATAATTCAATCTTTAAAGCAATACAATAAAATATAATGCCCCCACTGATATGCAACAAAACAGACTTAGAGTAACTTAACTAAAATGCCAACAATCAGCTTTGGAGGCAGAATTTGAAGTTCACTTCTGTTTAAAGCCATAATAAAGTATATTGTGGACTATCTGTAGTGGACACTCTATTACTTTAATACAGGGATGGGGAACCTTTTATCTGCCAAAGCCCATCTCAACATTTACGACATCATTCGTGGGCTATATAAAACTACCAACTTAAATATTAGCCTGCTATATTTGGTGAAGCACTTAATTAACTCACCTCTGATATGATGGCCGCAGCTGCTTCTCTTCAGTGAGGCCTTGGCTTGGCTGGACGCTCCCCACCTGTTTTAAGCTATTTGTCTTGGTACAGCAAAATCCTAGTTACCTTTAAGATTGAATTTAAAAGCTGGGAGACAGCTCAGTGGCAGAACACCTGCCTAGCAAGTGAGTCCCTGGGTTTAATCTCTAGCACCACATGCACATACAGAAGAACTACTGACCTTAAATGTCATCCTCTTTCTCTCTGTACCCCTTAAGTGTCTCAGACATCTCCAGGTTGCTGACAGTGCCGCAGCAGAACAGGAGCAACACTGCTGTAACTACTCAAGACTTCCAGTGACTACTAGACTGAGTTTCTTGAGGACCAGGACTGGTGCAGGTCTGCAACCCAGCAGATCCAGCTACCAGCGCATATAACCTGGGCTAATGCTCAATGTAATAATATTCCTGCGGAGCAAGTCTCCTTCCAGGAAAGAGAATGACTATACAAGCTTGCTGAGATGGAGCTTGCCAGGCAGGTGAAACTCCTTCTGAACTCCAGTATATAGCTGAGATTGATCATGGACTCTGAAATCAGACTGCCTGAAATGAATCTCAACTCTGCCACCTAACAGCTATGTGACTCTGGCTGACTAGTTCTTCTGGGCCTCAGATTCATCATGTGTGCAAAATAAGGCAGTAATATTTAATATATACTTTAATGGTGGAGAAAACAGTGTATGGAACACAGGAAATACTCAAAACTGACAAAATGCAATAGTAAGACAGTAGACAAGTTTTTTCTGAATGTATCTTATATTTTATGTAAAAAGAAACCATGTCAGTTTATTGACAGCACATTTTCTTTCTTTATAGTACTTAATGATACATCTTAACATAAATGGTCTCTTAAGAGTCAGTGAAATATGGTAATATCTTATTGACGCAACACGTGTGCAGCAGAGAATGGACTCTGGGATGCAACATGGCAGCAGAAAGCTCCCTGAGTCGGAATGCCACAGTGCTACGTCACCTCCACAGGACCATTTGCCTCACTGTAAAACACAGACACACGGAGGGCACTCGGAGGAGTCCTCATCCCCCTTGGCCAGGCAGGGCTTTCTATTTACACTTTGACATCTTCCTCTTCTTTTAAATGAGTCAAGGATCAGTGAATGTTAAAGTGGTTAGAGCCCTTCCCTGGGAAGCAGGAGGCTTCTGGTCCCAGCACGTGGGAAGCTGAGGCATGACTGTTAGGTTCCGATCTAGCTAGGCAACTTCACAAGACTGTCTCAACACTGCCCCCCGCCCCCTCAAAAAAACCCAAACTAAAACAATAACAACATAAAAACTAAAGGATGGGATATAGCTTTGAGCAAAGGCTCTTGGTTCAACCTCCAGGAGGTGCAAAAAAAAAAAAAAAGGCTTATGGGCCCCACGTTGTGTTTACTTTTTTTGTTTCCTTTCTTTCGGCACTGGCTAATTGATTCCACCCCTTTATTTTCTTTTTTGAGGCAGAGTTTTGTTAAGTCACTAAGTTGCCCAGGCTGGGCTTGAATTTGCAATCCTCCTGCCTCAGTCTCACAGATGCCTTTTTTTTTTTTTTTTTTTTTTGCACCCAGGTGGTGCTTGAACTCATGATCCTTCTCTTCAGCCTCCAAGAGTGCTGGATTGACTGGCCTGTGCCACTGGGCTCAGGATCCCCTCTGTGTTTCTTCTGAGTCTGTCTGTTTCATCACTGGTGTCCAGAGAGCCAAAGCAGCTGGGGATGCATCTCTGACTTCATTCTTAGCCTGGGGAAAGAAGTAGTAACTGGGGGAGGGGACAGAAAGCAAACGTGGTTAAACTCTACAACTCTGGAAAAATACTGTTTCTCTAGATAAGTGAAGGTGAGAATATTCTTTCAGCAGTAAACATCATTGTGTAGAGTTCCCAGGAGGCTTCATGGAGCAACAGGAAAGGTTGAAGGTAGAAGCCTGGCACACTGGAGCTCACCTTCTGGGCTTCTGAAGAACTACGTATGTCTACACATGGCAGTTTTAACAGCTTCATCTCCAGGTTAGGAGCCTATAGTACAGTGCATAGGTATGTTTTGGGGGCTGGGAACACAGCTCAGGGGTTAGAGGCACTTGCCTAGCAAACAGTAGGCCCTGGGTCCAGTTATTCCACACCACAGAAGCTAGGTATAGGAGCATGTGACTCTAATTTCAGCACTTGGGAGGCTGAGGCAGGAGGAAGATTGCCATGAGTTCAAGGCCAGCTTGGGTTCCATAGTGTTCAGGACCAGCCTGGACTACAGAGCAACACTGTGCAAAAAAATCAACCAACCAACCAACTAACCAACCAGTAAAAACAGTCAACTATAAACATATATGAGTTTACTGCCTTTTGAAGTAGGTACTGCCTAAAATGGTTAATATAATTTCTGACATACAGTAGTTATTCAATAATAAATATTAATGATTATTTTGGCATTACTGACAGCTTGTAGTGGTGGGGCTGATATATAATTTCAGTGGGTGACTACAAATCGTATATTTGTTATTATTGTTTTTTGTTTTGTTTTGAGACAGGGTACCACTCTGTGGTCCAGAATGGTCCTGAACTCACTATGTAACCTAGGCTGGTCTCAAACACAGGGCAATCCTGCCTTAGCTTCTCTATTATGTGGTGCTGGGAGATCGAGTGCAGGCCTTCACCACATCCTAGAAAGGCACTCGATTCACTGAACTATGACCTCAGGCCTCAAATGATTTTTCACAAGGGTACCAAGGCAATTTAATGGAGAAAGAATGGTCTCAACAGGTGGTGCTAGTGCAAGTCCCATATGCAAAACAGTAGATTTAAAGTCCATACAGCACAGCACACCTGTAATCCAGCACTTGGGAGATGTGAGGCAGGAAGATCCCAAGTTCAAGTCTTACTTAAGCACCTTAGTGAGATCTTGTCTCAAAATTTAAAAAGGACCAGAGAGGCAACTCAATGGTAGTGTGCCCTGGGGTTCAATCCCTGGGACTGTAAAAACAAAGTAGCAAATAAATTTGAACTTCCTATACCATGTACAAAAATTAATGGAAAATCATGACCTTTATGAAAGAATACTCAAAAACGTGGCTACAGGAATGGCTCAGCAGTTAAAATGCTTACTTAGTAAGCTCTAAGCCAAGTGCTAAGTACCTTAGTTTGATTCCCCAGCTTCCCCAGCGCCACGTAAACTGGGTGTGGTGTTGTACACCCACAATCCCAGCTCTTGGGAGGTTGAGGCAGGAGGACTGCCCAGAGTCCAAGGCCAGCTTGGGCTCCACAGTGAGCTCAGGACCAGGCTGGGCTACAGAGCAAGACCCTGTCTCAAAAAACAAACAAACAAACAAACAAACAAACAAAAATCAAAACAAGAAAATGGCTAGACTACACCTCACTATTGAGGTAGAGCACAGTAGAGGCTGTGCATTCAATACTTAGCACCAAATAATAAGGGAATCATGTATAAATCTTCACACTGATGGCAACAAAAATACAAGCAACCAAAGAAGATGGACCTTACCAAAATGCAGATTTTTCAGGCTTCAAATAAAGTAAAAAGACAGAGTAGAAGAAAATATTTTCAAATCATTTATCTGATAAGGTTCTACCAACTACAGCATAAAAAGAACTTGTAAGTCAATATAAAAATAATCATCTAACTTAAAAGTTGGGCCTAGGATTTCTCCAAAGAGATAAGTGTTCTAAAATCACAGAAAACAATGCTTGACAACAGTAACAAGGAAAATCCAAGTTCAGACTTCACTGAGACACCACTTCACATGTACTGGGGTAGCTAAAATTAAAAACATTCCAGAAAAATCAATGCTTAAAGTCATGATACTCTTTTGAGACAGGGCTTCACTTTCTAGTCCAAGCTGGTCCTAAAATGACTATGTAGCCCAGGCTGGCCTTGAACTCATTTATATCACCTTGCTTCTGCCTCCTAAATGCTTAGATCTAGGCTCATGCCACCATGCTCAATTTATGTGGTACTGGGGATTGAACCCAGGACCTGTGCACTTACTAGGCAAGTGCCTGAAGCTCTGATCTACAGAGTTACCCAGGTGTACCCTGCCCAACTTGTATATTTTAAAAGGGTGAAGAGCATGGTATACAAATTGTATCTTAATAAAGCTCAATAGGGGCTGGAGGAATGGTACAGCAGTTAAAGTACTTGCTTTTAAGTGAGCCCA